>JAWPHD010006740.1:7500-139944 GCA_037043455.1 Cyrtodaria siliqua | reverse complement strand
TATCTTATACTTGACACTGATAACATTTTGAAGCCTTAGAAGTATTTTGATGGGTTTTTCAAAGTGTGATATGTATGGTTAATCTACCAGAAACTATCAATGAGGCAACCTGACAGAAACCATTTGACTAGAAGGTTACAATACGATTTTTGCATCAAGTTAATATGGCCATTTTAACAGAGCACTTCTGATGGGACAGTCAAAGTGGCTGTCAAACTCTGAGTCTTAACTATGGCAGTTTTTACAAAGCACTTCTGATTGGACAGCCAAAGCGAGGCTGATAAACTCTGGGTCTTCGTCTTCTGTTTCTATTGCAATGTTAGCAGAAAACTTCTGAATGGTCAGTTAAAGTGAGGCTGTCAAATTCTGTGTCTACTTCATCAAGTAACCATGGCGATTCCTCAATAATAAGGGAGATAAGTCTGTCCAAGTACCATTTCTGTTTACTTGCCTCCTTCACAATCTCACACAGAGACTCCACGACCTCTGCCTGAAATAACAAGGTCACAATGTCATGATATCATAACTAGGTCACAATGTCATGTTTCATAACTAGGTCACGATGTCATAACTAACTTTTTCTGTATCAAAACCTGTTTTGCAGCCCCCCAAAAATTACATTCCTAGCAAAACTGAAAATGAATTTCATAATTAAAACATAAGCCATTCATATTTTAGAAATTAAAACATAAAAAAAGAATTCTATAAGCAGGGTTCTTTTCCTCAAAGAAAGAACTTTCTACAAGTTCAAGTGTAATTATACAGAAGGCGGTCAGAGAACAGCACAGTATAAGTTTTTTTTAGAGAACTCCCAGATACAGGCAAAGGATACATAGGAATCCAGGAACCTGCCCTACTCTTACTAACCAGCTTACCTATGCTTCTTAATGCTCTCGGGGGATAAACTCTGATAACAGGACTGCCCGGTTTAACTCGCCATCCAACGGACAAGGCTACTGGAAAGTGTCTTTCACCCCCACAAAAAAAATAAAATGTCACAGTAAGTGACAAATGTCCCCGAAGTGACCTGTAAGTGTGACCTTGACCTTGGAGCAATATGAAACCAACAGATATATTTAAAAAAAAATCACAAAAAAAAAAATTATTAAAAAAAAAAAAAAAAAATTAAAAAAATTATTAAAAGAAAAAAAATTAAATCAAATTCCAAAAAAAAAAATTCACAAAAAAAGAAAATTCGAAAAATTCAAAAATTCAAAAAATTCAAAAAAAAAAATTCACAAAAAAAGTAAGAAATAAATAAATAATTAAAACAAGTTTTTTGAAAATCCATCCAGATGCCAGAGTTATTGTCTCACACAATTTGACCTTTGACCTCTAAGTGTGACCTTGACCTTGGGGCCACAGACCTGGATTTGTGCTCGACACATCGTCTTATTGTGGTGAACACTTGTGCCAAGTAATTTGAAAATCCGTCCAGGAATGCCAGAGTTATTGACTGGACATGATTTGACCTTTGACCTATGTGTGACCTTGACCTTGAAGCCACGGACCTGGATTTTGTGCGCGACACATCATGTTGTTGTGATGAGCACTTGTGCCAAGTTAATTCAAAATCCGTGAAGAAATGCCAGTTATTGACCGGACTTGATTTGACCTTTGACCTCTAAGTGTGACCTTGACCAGGGCTTTCCCCAGGATTTTTTTAAAGAGTGGTGGCATTTTTTGCGTACAAAGGGGGATGGGTGTTGGAAAGGGGGTGGTACCCCCTTCCCGCGTCAATTTTTTTTTTTTAATGGCAGTTGAAAAGAATATATTTGGCGTATATCTGGTATCGGAAGGAATGAATGAAATAATAAAAAAACATATTTTATTATATTTTTATTTCAAAATCTTTTAATAAAAAATGCTATTCTAATACCAAATGCAATTGGTGGCAACCTTAATTATTTAATAAAGAAAAAAGTTATATAATTACAAAATCTTCACTGAACTTCAATAAGCAAACTGACGATTTCTCTTTAAAGTTCCCGAAAATATCGATTAATTAGCGTAACTATCAAGATAAAAAATCAGTTAAAAATGCTACCTTAGTTATTTGATTGAGTTATTATTAAATAATTACAAAATATATCTACCTCATTCATTATACTTACCGACAAACCTGACGATTTAAACATTGATTAGTGTTCGAAAATTCATCCTACTAATACACGATAAACGTACGTTCAATTAAATTATCCATTTAAACCCGTCATTTAGCCCCATGCGTTACAAATACCAATCAACGATACTGCTCTACTTTAATCATGACCAATCATGACCAAATTGTGCAATAAACCAAATTTAATTAGCGGCACTCACTCCCCATAATCATCTTGTGTTTACTTAACACTTAGCATATAACCTGCCAGGCATAACACAAGCCCTGTTTATTGAGTACCACGTGACCGCCTTTACTGCATCAACACGCGTCATAGCTTCAGGCAGTTTACACACAGCCAGGTAGTCAGCTGTTCAGTAAGGGAAAATTGTATATTGATAGGATTAAGGGATCGCGGCAACAGAATTAAAGCATTGCGGCTACATTAAGGCGTGGCGGTAAGTCACTTTCTGAGTTGAAGGCATCGCGGCACCGCCACGCCATAAATGGCTGGGGAAAGCCCTGTTGACCTTGGAGCGACGGACCTGGATTTTGTGTGCGACATGTCGTCTGGTTGTGCTGAGCAATTGTGCCAAGTTATTTGAAAATCTGTCCATGAATGTCAGAGTTATGAAGCGGACACGATTGTACAGACGAACGGACAATCTTTGACCTCTAAGAGTGACCTTGACCTTGGAGCCACAGGCCTGGATTTTGTGCGCGACACGTCGTCTTGTTGTGGCGAGCAATTGTGCGAAGTTATTTAAAAAAACGTCCATTATTGTCAGAGTTATGAAGCGGACACAATTGTACAGACGAACGTCGACGAACAGTCACGATCGGACAGAGAGTGCGACTACTATATGCCAACCTTCGGGGGCATAAAAACACCAATGATTCGGGGGCATAAAAACACCAATGAAACTCAGTGCATTGAACCAGACAGACAGCCAAAAGAGTGCTCGACTTTCGAGATTGCATACATTTTTAAGTAGTACAATTACCTTTGTGGCAGATTCCACGTTCAGTGAATCCATTGTCATGTTGTAATACTCCTTCCCACCTACACTTTGTCGTCTGCCTATAAAGCAAAAAGTAAAAAAATCTTCAGTTTCAGTGAATTGTATCAAAACTCTTCCTAGTGGGACCATATAACATACACATGCAGCATATACACACGTGTGGTGCCATCATGAATGTAACATGCTGTAAATATTAACATAGTACAGAGATATAGGGAAATCCTTCACTAGAAGGTAGGCATGTGGTTCTTTTCATGAATGAGTGGATGTGAGCGAAGAAACAAAACACAACTACCATATCGAGTGAAGGATTTCCTTGCAATGAATCTCAGAAGTCTAATAATCTAGTAACTGCATTTTTAATCAGTGTGTGTATAATTTTAACCTTAATTTTGCGCTTTCTTGAACATTCCCGGCAATGACATCAAGACTCAACGTCACAGTAATTAGTAATCTAGATGTAATAAAAACAAAGTAACACGTGTGGCATACATGCGACACTGGCAACTTTACCAGACTTCCGACTCATATTCCAACCAGTGCATTAAATGTTCACAGATAAACCAGTTGCAGACTACACGTATTGTGAAACGTATATGAAAGAACCAATAAACATTTAAACTGGGCTCATTACATTTATTGCTATCATTGTGCCAAAATGTAGACAAGCTTCGCATTTCTGATATTCTATGTTTCTTTTCCAAATAACCTCATAGGAATACTTTTCTTGGGAAAATGCTGACTTCCTAGCTGCAGACTAAAATAAGAAAACCGTGATGGGGATGTTTTTTTCAACTTTGGGGGCACAATATATGCATAAACAAACAGTACCAGAATATGCCTAATTTGTCTTTATTTCATATATAAATATGCTCAAATGTACAGACATTGCTTTATATATGTTTATGACTGATGGGAGTTTAAACCTTAAAGAATGGTGTACTTCACATCATCCACCTCTTTGCACACATTCCAACATTTGTTCAAGGTGTTATACGTGTTTCCCTACCTTTTGATGCTACTTTGCTGCGTGACTGTTTCAGTTTTTCAATGGCCTTGTCTCGGGAAACTTCTAAATCATGCATCATGGCTTCCTACAAGAATGGACACAAATTGTAAAAACAAAACAAAATTAAATCAGAATGGGCGGTCACATAGACATGCAACTGGTGGAGATTCGTATTTATTATATTACTGATTTATCATTAACAGATTGTCTTTACTGACTATGGATAGTTTATATATCATATTCTGATGTTTTTAATGGTACATAGGGGCTGGCATGGCCCAGTGAATAGCATTGTGGACTTGAAACAAGAGGAGCCGGGTTCAAGCTTCATGGGCGCCAAAGAGTTTTTTTGGTCTGTTCTTGGGCAAGACACTTCCCTAAGCCGTGTCCGTCAGATGAGGAAGTAAACTGGGCTGTCTCTTGTATCTGAGTCTGTCCTCCAAGCATGCTAAAGAACTATATGAATCTATTCATAAGTAAGAGTATGGTTCCCAAATTCCTGTATATCCTTTCACCCTCTGTGGTAGCTCTAAGTAACCTGTAATGTGTGATGAGCCATTCAATTTAAGTCAATAAATAATTAAATGGCGTACGGTGTTGCATACGTCTGTTTAAGTATAAAAATGGTGGTCCATTATATCTTTTACGTAAATACCTGAAGTGCGTTATTAAGTTTCTCTGTCAACTATGTTTTTTTTTTACAAATAAAACTTAAACTGTTAATATTACACTAATATATAAGTTAAATAACACCCTCATCAGTGTTATTGTATTGTTTCAGATGCTACTCGAGTGGTGGCAGAACAATGACCATGACTCCAGGGAAAACTGAGTGTCTTCCAACTGAAACTGCATCAACTCCGCAGCTCTGTAGGTGAAAAGGTTCTAGGCCCATTCCTTGGCCCATTCTGCATATTTTAATTTCGATGAAGATGGAGGGTAGGCACTGAATGTTCATTCCTGTTGGTGCCATATAACCTTTTTGTGTTGGTGCATCATAAAGCTCAATTCAACCACTGAAACATTAGTTTTGTGTGCGTTACCTTTGGTGTCAAGTATTTTTCTAGTATTTCCCTCACCTCTGTCCATGGCAATCCCAGCATGCATTTCCAAAGGTAACAGGAAGTACATGTATTCACAATTGTAAATAATTACTGACCCTATGTTCCAGTTCTGCCTGCAGACTGTCACTAAGTTTATGTTGTTCCTTCACTTTGTCTTCAAGCTTCTGTATTTCTTCCTGTAGAAAAAACATAAGATTTTTCTACTGAAAAAAACTTTTTAACACATATCTATCAAATTAGAATATATACGGAAGCGAAAAAGAAACGCAACTCGGGAATTTCTGCTTAGATATTGTATATACTGCACACTTAATTCCCAAAATTTCCAAAGAAATCCCAAAATGTTTTGTAAAAAAAGTTGCAGTTACTCAGTAACGTGTACTATGTCAATAATGAATATTTTTGCGGTGTTATGTGTTTAGTCTTTTTTTTTCCAAAAGGAAAGGTCTTACGTAGCCATGTACCATTCGATTAACAGCAGCATATTGTACATACAATATTTAGCGGAAATTCTCGAGAATTTCTTTTTCTTTTCAGTATATTTCGTTTCAGTACATTTAAATAATGTCAAATTGGAGGGCATGAATAATGAGATAAAACTGTTTTTTTTACAAATGAGTCATGTTTGCGACCTTTAACTACACTCAAAGTAAGCCAAACCTTGAAGGTGTCGGATGTTTTACAAACCTTTATAAAGTCTATGATTTATACTAATAAATAGTAGCATACCTATTCATCCTGGAAAGATACATAACTCATTGGTCTTAAATAACAGGTTTCAAAGTAAAGTTGTTAAAAATAATGTTCAACTTTTCCTGTAGTCAACTGATGAAACCACAGGAACCAATCAAACCAATGAACTGAGATAGACATAATCTTGATTACACAAGGGTTGTGAATAAGAGACTGTGACACTTTGTTACCAGAAATAAGACTTCTCCGGACGTAGTTTTAATTTAATTACTATTAATTGTGCATATAATGGAACAAATCTGGCTGATAAACATACCTGCAGCATGGTAGTGTGTTTGAGGTACTGTTCTTGGTCAGTCGGCAGTGCCACGATGTCTAGTTTGGGCAGTGAGTCAGTGTCTCTCATCTCTACAAGCATGGAGTGCAGCTTATTCCATTTGTCTTCGGCAAGACCATTGCTTTTATTTGATATACGCCTGAAAAAAATGTAACATAACTTATTCTTCCACGTCTATCAGTAAATTATCTTGACAGATGAAAGATACCACACATAATACATATATATAAAAACGTTCACGACCTTTCCTTTCGTCTTATATTTTAAACCCTTCATTCTTGTACAAACACAAAATAGTGAGTCACACCTTGACAAAACAAACATATCCGACTGCAAAGTTTTTACTGGTATCGTATGAAATACAGTGTATCTCATTACATAAGGAAATGTACCACCAGGGGGTACAGAAAGAGGCCGGGTGGGAAAATTACATAAAAGTCCTATTTTGGGATAGGTAGTGACACAACCACTAGACAGGATATGCATAGATATTTTAGGTCCTTTGCCTGAGACCGAAAATGGAAATAAATATGTGCCGGTGGTTATGGATCATTTCACGAAGAAAATAGTATGTGTTATGTATTACCCAACCAGTGCAGCAACATGGTTGCAGATAAACTGGTATTTGAATTCTTATCCCGTTATGGCTGCTGTTTACAACTACACAGGACCAGGAAGCAAACTCAATTTTTCCAAGCAAGATGCTTGCAGAAATATGTTGAAGGAAAGTTAACCTTTAACTTCTGGAGATTAGTAGTCTTAGTTGAATGTGAGTCTGGCTGTATGAAGGATGGTGTGATTGGGGCTAATGTAAATAAACTGTGTTCTGTGTGATGACAGGGAGGTGCCATTCCGTGCAGGAACTGAAGCCCTTATCAAGTGAATGGGCTATTATTGACCATGTCATAGCTGTGACATGTTTCTTTTGGAGAATTGTTATTCTAAGGAACACTTGGCAGCAATTATACAGGCTACCAGGTGTCACTGTTGTTGGAAACTTTGTTATTCTCAGAAATCTATGGAGTAATAAATAACATGATGTGAAGGGTTGCACCCTGTCTGAACTGTAATGTCAAACTTTTTGTGAGTACAGGGATCTGTCTGTCAGCATATGAACCCTCCATTAAATGTAGTGACTCTTTGAACATTGAAAACCTGGAACACAAAGGTCATTCGCCCTTAACTCTTCGAAGCTGAAGGACCTAATACTATGTAAATTAAAATGTCACCATGAAATATGTAATAATAACCCATATTCCATAGGTCCACTAAATAAGTTATGGATTAAACCTGTTATTCATGAAATGTGGATTACTATAAGTTAAATTGGATTATTACGTTCTAATAAAGGATTAACCAAGTTTATTTATTCACAATTTGGATTTACCTGTTCCTATTCTCTTGGATTTACTAAGTGTTCAGTGTGATGAATGCTATTCGCCTGTCTAACGGATTAACCTTACCCTTCCTACTGGTTGCCGGGCATTGGATTATTAATTACCACCATTGGATTATTACGTTCTAATAAAGGATTAACCAAGTTATTATTCACAATTTGGATTTACATGTTCGTATTCTTTTGGATTTACTAAGTGTTCAGTGTTGATGAATGCTATTCGCTGGTGGATTTATCAGTAAATACCACTTTTAACGGATTAACCTGACCCTTCATGGTGGATTTTACTACCTTATATCTACGTTGGAGACACTGAGTTTCCCAGTGTCCGATCCTATCTACGTTCGAGACACTGAGTTTCCCAGTGTCCGGTCCTATCTACGTTGGAGACACTGAGTTTCCCAGTGTCGGGTCCTATCTACGTTTCCGGGTGTCACGTCCTATCAGCGTTGTTTCAGTCTGGTGGCTGAATCAAACCCAACCATGCGAAGTGGTACCAATGGGACCAGTATACCAGAATTTATATTGTGGGACTATAGACATAAAGTGCTCTTTCTTTTTCCATTGTAATTGTTAAAAATAAATTCAGCAAAGCACTATTTCACGGAAAATGATAATTCAGGACTCTGTGTGATTGTGACGGTGTGTGAGGTTGTGCTATTTTCTTTTGTCAATTATTTAGGGAAACATGTAGGACTTACTTCCAGTGCCTTTCCTGTTATAGAAGGACTTCGATTTTTATGTGGATTTAAACAATATATTTCCTAAGTCAGAGAAAGACATTTTTGGAATTAATTTTTGATTATTAAATTAAAGATTATGATAAATAATAGCGTGTAAGGGTAATTCATTTGTTGATATGCTAATTACTTTTACATTTGGTTTAAAACTCTTTTCTTTCGTTTTAAGGAAGGGGCAGTGTTGTGTTTTGGTAATATTACATTTCATTGATGTATAATATGAATATGCTTTTTATGCAGTCTTTGTGGGAAAGTACTGAAAGTTCCATATAACCTTACATACAGTGTGTAACACAAGCCGGGCTAGGGTGTGATCTGATATTCAGTGTATTCTATACTGGTCACACAGAGGTGTTTTGGGTAGTTCTTAAACGGTGTTTACACTGGGTGTAATTGGGGAGACTGTGTAGTCCTTTAAACAAAGGAAGGTCAAACTGGGGTTAACACATGGTGTGTTGGGGAAGATTCACTTCCTTATAAGGGGCTTGTGTTAACACATGTGCATTACACAGTGTTTACACGGGGAGATTGTGTCGCCTTTAGACAAAGGAAGGTCAAACTCGGGTTAACACATGGTGTGTTGGGGAAGATTCACTTCCTTATAAGGGGCTTGTGTTTACACATGGGTAGGGGGTTGGTGTTACACACTGTAGTGGTATAAAAGGTGTGGTTCAGAGATATTGGGGATCGATCGATCTTTTGGCATTATTTTCGGCTTAGAATACTTGACATTAGGGGGAACTTCAAAACTTCAAATTATCTCAAAACGTGAAATGGGACTTTGAATAAAGTGAGAAAGTGACATTAATTTGAACAGTCTAATTTGGTATATTATGAACATTACATTAATTGACGAAATATAGATAAATTCGTGTTGTAAAGAATATATGACTTTGTGTTTCCTTACATCACAAACTCGGTCACAAACTACCAGTCATAAAGTATACTCGTGGGTAAGAAAATAACAACAATACAAAATGTCAGACAATAAGTTTTTCCAAGATATTGAACAAATTCTCACACCTTACATTCAATGCCCATCTCTCAAGAAAGAAAATATGCATTTAAAATGCATATATTTTTAATAATTTAAATTTGTTATAACATAGCATTGCTTTAAATACATACATAATCCACTGCAATTGTTTTAGGTATTCTGGTGAGAAAATGGACATCTAGATGGTTAACAGACGTGGCATCATGGTGTCACAAAAAGTATAGGAAGTAAGATACTTCCTCAATAACCAATCAGCATTGAGTATTCTAATAAACCATTTTTGATACTGGGATAGACTGCACCAGAATAATTGTAATAAACGCACTCTGTAAGTATGACTATTGAAGCTGGAGACCGGTAATTCAACATGGCTGCCAGCTGAGTGTTGGCTTCCTGGGGATGGGGCCGCACTAGGTGACCATTGATTTCTAACACTCTGAAATTATACATTAAAACATGAAAATCAGGATTCCTTTGGTGTAGTTCTCTTAAATTACTGAACGTTTTAAATCGGACAAGGTTTTTCAAGATTCATGGATTTTCTCGGGCAAACAGTTTCTGATCTGTTTGTACATGTATAGCCCCGAGAGATCAGTGAGTCTTCACATAATGTCATAAGTCAATTGTTGGTGTCGGAAAATGAAAGAAACACAGCTTAGAGTGGATGAATTGAAGGTCTAAAACATTTAAAGTAAATTTATTTTCAAAGGTTGAACTCATTACCCCATCCACTATTTTTGTTAAAGTTTGACTTTAACGAAAACTATTTATTTGTACCAACAATCCATATCTAGTTATAACATGAGCAGAAATACTTAGTCTATAACTTTGATATTTGTGAGTTTAACTGACTTAAAGCCGACATTACATGATACTGTGTTACAAGTCATTCGGAAAAATCAAAATCCAAGATGGCGGCTAAACTACAGCACCAATCTTAATCCGGAGTAGGATTAAATATGGAATAACACACCTGTCTCCACAGTGAAGGTCGTTTGTGAGATTATCAGGCACTTTTTCTATGGTCACATGACCTTTACTGTCTGTTGCCATGGTAACATCGCCGTGTTGCTGGGGTGACAACTCCAAACAGTGTATGCAATGTAAGCCATACTGCTGCACATATTCAAATACTGATTTCACTGGAGGTGGTTGGGTAATCTGAAAAAAGGAGAAGAATATTAAGCTGCAAGCTGGAGGTCACTGACTGCCATTTCTGTAACCAGTGCCTGAAATTAGTCTGGGTACGAAAGTGGAATACTGTGTGCATTTGCTGTTGGCGGATATAAATCGTGTGATTGTTCACGCGCACACATGACGTCAAAATATTCCGATGGCAGGATGATGTCATTGTGATAACAAAAAGACACAGTCATCAATATCCTACCCCATCATTGATGGATCAAAGAGCTCATACAATTAAAATAAAAATATCAAAAGGCAAACAGGCAAGTTTCATAAGGATATTTTTTTCGAAATTTCAGTTATGTTCTAGAACAAAAAAAAAAAGACTAACAAAGACATAAAACAAATTAAACTAGAAACAGTTACCATGAGGGTCCCACCAAAACAATTATTGCTTTATATGTGGTAAAAGAGTACCGGTAATCGTGAGGACAAGGTTATTCGTGAACAGGTCATGGTGACCATGACTTTTAACCTACTGACACCAAAAAGAATAGAGGTCAGCCGCACGACGTAGAAAGTCTATCTGTAAATTTTGATGAACGTCACTACAGAAGTTGAAGAGTTATCGTATGGATGATCTGATCCTGGCAACCTTGACCTTTGACTTACTGACCCCAAAGGTCATCCTGTTACCATGGAAAGTCTACCTGTGAGTTTTGATTTTACTACAATTGCTGTACAGTTACCCTGAAGACAATTCTTTTTCATGATCCGGTCATGTTGAGCTTGAACTGAACACCCATCGACTCCAAAATGAATAGGTATCATTAGTTTACTGTGGACAGTCTACCAATGCAATTTTATGGACCTGGCTATACAGGTTGAAGAGTTATCATACAGGTAAGTTTCATAATCAGGTCATGGTAACCTTGATATTGTGGCAACCTTTGATCTTTGAACATAAAACGACTAGGGTTCATCCTGTTATCATAGTCAGTCTACCGGTGATGAACCAAGTTTCATAAAGACTCTATGTACATATATATCAACAATTTTATTTGCAGTTAAAGGGACACTGTCCGTAAGTAAGCAGATATTGAGCATAACCAAATAACTGTCTGACTTTTATTCAGTGAAATATATACATGAAAACATGAACATAGACACTAAGAAGTCTGTAGTAATACATTCGTGAGTTTGAAGGAAAAAAAGCTTAAATTATTATTTGTAAATAAAGTGGGACCCACCGTATTTACCTTTTCTGCGATCACGTGACTTCCATTAGCGCATTAGATTTTCACCATGGTATTTAGTGCGTAATATGTATAGCCCGCTTAGCTCAGTTGGGAGCTAGGTCGACCACTTTAAGCTCACTATTATTACCGCGAGTGTAATTTTAGTTTGGGCTGCGAGTTCAACGCCCGAAATGGTTTCTCTTTTTTCTTACCGCGATTGAATTCCGTCAAACAATCCTGCTTTAATAAGTAAATATTCAGTTATGTTTAGTGTGTAATGTTTGCGAACATAATTAGTGTGTGTTTTATAAGCTAGAAGTTACGGACAGTGTCCCTTTAATATTGGAACAAGATTTGTATCAATTTTGTCAAAAATGTTTGTTTGCAGACCATACTGGTGGGGTTGGTGGGGGTGGGTGGAGGGGATAACTCTTATCACTTTCAAGGCATCTTCTTGAAACTTGTTACATATTAAACATAGCTAAATCTCCGATAGTTTAATGAATTTTTCGAATCACACTACCTTTGGCATCGTTCTTCTCTTTTTGATGTCCGAGAGATTTTTCTCGAACGTCGAGACTTTCACTTGTGGATCCATCCCAGACTCCGATTTATGTCGTGGCTTCGTCCTTGGCGATGAGTGACCGGATGACACAGACCTTGGTGATGATTGATTGGATGGGAAAACTAACCCTGATGAAGATCGCGGAAGTGACGCACTTTTGTCTTGGGCAAGTTCTATGGCGGCAAAATACTTTTTTTTATCTACAGGAGATTTGATTTTTGTAAGATCCTCTTCACTGGCGTAGACGGTTCCTGGATTCAGGAGGAGATAGATTTCTGAGAGTAGAACCTCCCTCTCATCCAGCGAGATGTGCTCATAATTTTCTAAAATGAGATATTGGTAAGAAGTAATGAGATGCTTGTCAGTTTTAATTGATTTACATAAATAGTCAAAATACTAGTCTAGATCATCTGCGACATTTGCTTTCTTCTAAAAAAACATTGAAGCAGCAGCCATTTTACCGAGATTCTACACAGACATACCAGACAGAACGACAGAAAGAGATTGCACTATTTTATAAATTGATACATATAAAAAAGGGAAACTTCATAAATATTTCGATGAACTAAATGTGGAGTGTCAAATATACTTCAATAAATAATAATACTTATGGACATATAGTTCCGCCTTTGAAGAAAACCTGCATGAAGAATCAAGTATTGAAGATGATCAAGACTATCAAAATACTTAAACCAGAGTGCTAGTTAAAAATATCTGTCACCTTTCCTATAAAAAAAAAAAGAAAGGAAAATTTAACATATTTAACTATTTAATCATAATAGTCCACATACGAACAATTGGAATGAAGTGAAATCTGCCTTGAGACTTTTTTTTATGTGGTATCTAAAATCATTGTGTGTATAAAATGAGCAGAAAAAAACGCTTATTTGCTTTCACATCTAGAAATATTGAGGTTCAAAGACATCCTTCATAAACCTTACAAACTAACATATAAATTGTTGCTTCAGGTCTGAAAAGATCATTAAGCAAAAAAATCTCATAAAATCGGGAAAGTGAATTAGGTCATAGCAGACGGGCGAAGTGAATGTATAATATATAACATATAATCCTACACGAGTGATTATGTATAATATATAACATATAATCCTACACGAGTGATTATGTATAATATATAACATATAATGTATAATATATAACATATAATCCTACACGCGTGATTATGTATAATATATAACATATAATCCTACACGTGTGATTATGTATAATAATATATAACATATAATCCTACACAAGTGATTATGAACAATATATAACATATAATCCTACACAAGTGATTATGAACAACATATGACATATAATCCTACACGAGTGATTATGTATAATATATAACATATAATCCTACACAAGTGATTATGAACGTAAAGCTCTACCTAAGAATGGCAATTTTAGGTTGGCAAGGTCTTTACCAGTCACATGGTGTTCTGAAAAATAAAAAAAATTAACGTATTAATTTATAAGTATTATAGGTAAAAGTAAAAAGTGTAAAGTGTTTATTATAGTGTCACCCCTATTGAAAGGGCCAGTCAAGTTTTACTTATGAGACACCTTTGTCTTGAACATCATTACTTCCCGATTCCTATTCTCTAATGCCAGGCACCAGGCAGGTAGGATTACGAGGCGGATGCCTTAACCACTAGACCACCGTAACTCCATATAATGGACCACCATATGTTATTGAATGTATATGGGAAAATATTAATTAGAATGAGTTGTTTTGGCAAAGGACGACAAGCTAGCGAGTTGTCTGCACAAAAACAAGATAGTGTACAATTAAGACTAGGTGCATACATGTGTAAGTAGCTCCTTACCCGTGAGTAATATCAGTAGAATATTGTAGAATAATGCATGATTAACTCAATGCAAAGTAAACAGGACAATATGAAAATATACAATAAAAATATAAAATATGGAAGAATATGGAATGCCATGACTCTCCCAATGTCATTTTTAATTATATACAG
Source organism: Cyrtodaria siliqua (assembly GCA_037043455.1). Taxonomy (NCBI): domain Eukaryota; kingdom Metazoa; phylum Mollusca; class Bivalvia; order Adapedonta; family Hiatellidae; genus Cyrtodaria; species Cyrtodaria siliqua. Next base: position 125,675 of record JAWPHD010006740.1, on the reverse strand, counting down.
TAGTAGTAACAATACCAGGGGCGTGCCTGGGCATACGCCTGTACGCACGTGCGTACAGGCTATTAAAGAAGCTAACAAATAAAAAGGGCTAAAAATGCGAAAAATGCAATAAAAACTGAAGGTATAGTGGGGTTAGGCATATTTGTGAATCCAAAACTCGATGGTGCGTATACCTAAATTAGCCCCAGGAACGCCCCTGAATACACGTGGTACTTTGGACTTTATATGCAGTGCATTGTTCAATATATGCAGTAAAGTTTTCAATAAACGTGGTGCTTTAACCAATATACGTGGTACTCTGGGCTTTACAACTTTTAATACATGCAGTAGAATTTTTAATATACGTGGTGCATTTGACATTATATGCAGTGCACATTTCAATATATGCAGTATTCTTTTCAATATATATACGTGGTGCTTAATTCAGTTATTTATGTTTGTTGCAATGTGCAATATACGTGGTGCATATAACTCTATATGTGGTATGCGGTGCTTACTCCCTTATGTTCAGTGTATTCGACTTTATGTTGATGAGTTCGCTTTTTCGGAAATACTACGGAAATAACCGACAATAACCGAAATAGGATATATCACAAGAGGAGTACGTTCTCGTGCTCATACGTTTGATATAAATCTTGAATTTAGAAGGCCTTCAACAAACTTTGCACCATTAAAAAAAAAAGACACATTTAAGACAAATTCTAGAAGAGTACAAACTTTTGAATTTCAGTTTGTCACTATTGTTCCAAGTAATAATATAATATAGTTTAATTTAAGAATTTAATTTTACAATCTTCCCCCATTTTTTTCACATTTGTTTAAATATTGGGTGACTAAAACATTTTAAAACAGTGTACTATTTCAATATATTGTATTTCAATATAAAAGAACCGCAGGTATATGTTCAACTTACTTTGAAACAGGAGTATAAACTTATGAAGCTGTTTAGCCTCCAGCCACTGTATTACATCAGGGACCGACCATTCTTTCAGCTGCAAACATGTTTGAAATTATGATGTTAGGATAATCAAACAATTGAGTTAAAATATCAGGTTAAATTATTCTCTCGTTTTCCTGCTTCTTTTTTCACAATCATTGCCTATCACAAAGAACACAGAAATTCCCCGAAATCGAATTTCCCTTTGTGTTTCATTTATGATTATGGCTGAAGGTCAAGGTCATAGAACAGTGGTACTGTTAATAATTAAACGTATAAAAGTCAAGATGTTTTGGATTAACTCGGATAAACTTTATGACCAATTCACTCAATCACTATATGATAAAAGACCTTAGAAGTATGGGAATCCTAAAAACTTTAGCAATGTGCGAATGCTGCGAGAGTGTACACTGAAAGTATGCATCCATATAGGTCAAAATTGTCAAGGCAACATCATGCTTTAGTGTGTTTTTTTTGTTTCTTCTATTTAAATGTCCTATATAAATTAGACTGTTTGAAAAGAAAATTGTAAATATCCAAAACAAATTAAACTAGAAATTTCGGATGTCCGACTAATGCCCTTGCTGAAGAACCATTGCATGTAATTTGACATGTTGAAAATATAACTTTAACATTTTTCTGAAAGCAGACCTAAATGCAAAACTTCCAAGTCTTTGACTTCGACCTTGTGGTTGCAGGCGATTAGACATACGACAGAATATTTTTGTACGACCTTAGTAATCAACAAACAACTAAAATATGAAATAGAAATAAAATATGAAAGTAATTTGTGAAAGCATTTTGAGAATACGAGTAAAAATGATGGACGGACAAACGAACGGACGGACAAGGCCAAAACAGTATAGCCCCACCAATTGAGCTATAGCCCCACCAGATGTTAAACTATTACAGATACAAACATACCTTTCTTTGTGATAACAGATTCTGTGTATCTTCATCTGCAATAAATCATCATAATACAAATTACTACAGTTTTCTTCATTAACAGGTCAACAATAATTGATAGAGTAACTGATAGACATCAAATATAGTCATTGGCTTTTAAACAGGTGTTACGCTTCTTACCGGTATGTCATTGTATTCAAAGAATGTCAAATCTAAATGTTAGAAACCCTGTTTTGTTTGTTTGTAGGGTGTTTTACGTCATTTTCAACACATGTAAGGTTATATATGACGATCGATTTATTGTGGTAGAGACAGACAACCTACTTTTCCTGAGTAGAACCAGTACTGTCCACCTCCCGCCATCCGTAAGAATTGACACTTCCTCACTTACCTGCTAGCATGGTATGAATTTAAAAATGAATAAATAATGAGACAAACTCATGAGATTTATTTGAAAAACAGGATAATGTGCAAACAAGCTGCCAAAAGACGATGGTAGTTAAATAAGTGATTTAAAACATTTTTTTTTTTGAATAATATCCGCTCCTGACCTGTCGGATTTTTTTTACATTTTGCTAGGTTTGATCACTGAAGTTACAATTAACAAAAATTAAAATGTACCATGAAACAGTCTGTCAGCTTCTTCCTGTTCAGCTTTGGTTTCCCGTATAGACTTGTCAATCCACTCTTCCTGTATACGACCAGTTGTACCCTTCTGTGACCGATCTCGCTTTGAAGTCATCATTACAGCATTGTCTTTTTATATCTAAGAACTTACATCTAAGAAATGATGGTTGTTTTCTGAAGTTACAACAGTCAAGCTTTTTTCGCTAAAGAGACACACGTCAGTCTTGTATATACAGGGTTTGAAATTAACTTTTTACGGACAAGTAACGTAAAAAATTTACTTGTCCCTGCACTTCATGAATGTGACTCATTTTCTTCAGTATTTGTATTCAAAACATTTTTTCTATGACTCTCACTTACATCATGAGACCTGATGATTTCTACTCTAAAACTATCACAAATGCCTGCCTGACAGTCAGAGAGTTGAATGATCCTACACATCGAGCAAAACATTTTTCCGTCCGAGTAGTCTAATCAATTAAACTGGTGTTTCCAGGCATCCTGGAACTTACGAGTATGTTTAGTTTGATCATAATTTCTTTTTGATTCTAAAATTTCTTCATTTTTTTTTCAACATCGGACAGATACCGCCACATTTTATTTATTTTCAAGGTCAAGTTAGGTCATTGCCGGTGTCTGTAATATTTATAATGCTGTGAGAAAATATGGTTTAAAATATGCCACCTACCGTCTACGCACATGTCTGCCATGAGATCGGCAGTTACCGTAAAATTGTCTTAACGAATTTGGTTGGTCAAACAAAACTCGCAATTCAGTCGATACTTCTCATATTACACGAAAGTGGTGTTACATTCCCTCAACCAATGAAAACAAAAGAGTTTTTATTCGTCATTTATAAAGTGCTTGCCGATTTTTTCAGTCAGGAATTTTCATTTTGAAAGATGTAAAATTAATTTCTTGATATAAAATTTAGTTGTCCATCGGACAAGCCTCCTGGGATAATTAACTTGTCCCCATTAGAACCTACATGGCATCGGGACAATCGTTAATTTCAAACCCCGATAACATGCTAAATATCTCGCTGTCATCTTAAATCATGTTCCGTATCTGAAAATTTAGTCGTGTCCAACTCATACACCTGACAATTTTCAGTTATCATGTTTGATGTTTTTTGTGTGTGTCAGCTGTATTCATGAGTTGGGCGGGGCTAACTTTCCGGAAATAAGATTTTAGACTCACTGTCAAATGAAATCTTGTTTGGTATTTGGACAGTTTATTTAGTATTTTTCCTACCAAACTAATACATCTGACAATTTCCGATTATCAGTTTGAAATTTTTTTGTGTGTGATTTAGAAAGGGCTAAGTTTCCAAATAAGGAAATAGATTCGGACGACAGCGAGATATTTTGAGCGGAAAAAATTGACATGTAGGGAAAATATAGTAGTTACATAAAATGACTGCATTGGCATGATATTCTTCTCTTTATGGTGAGTTTTATGCACGCATGAATGGTATTTAAGGCTTTGTAGTCAATTGAAATACGACTGTTGTTTATGCAGGCATTGCATGATGTATTCAGAAACCTCGCCGGAAAGTGCTGATTGGATCGTTACAGATACCCTACCTATATTTCGAATGAGAGGATACACAGCTCTATGGTAGGTACAAAAAATAATCTTGATTTTCTCAGCTAGGGCTGATTCTGAGAATTTCCAGGCGCCTGTGTGCAAATATAGCAAGAATAAATGCCTGTAATCAACAATACCAATACATTGTATACTATATTAAACAAATGCATATGATCTAAAACAGTCTCTTACATATAAAATATTCTTCCATATGTTTTTTGCGGTATCGTGAACTGTTGTTGACAGTTTGACAGGTTCACTTCCGGGATTATTAATTACCGTGGCACCGTTTGGAAGGGATATATAACTTCTGAACAGAAAAGCAATTTGAGATGTAAATAATCGAGAACCAGACAAAAATTGTGATCACATGACCTCTTGGAAATGAAAAATGGCCGACGGTAAATGATATGTTGATCGATTTCCTACTGTTTTGCTTTTGTTTGGCGTTACAGCGTTAACATAATCATGTTACATTCCAAATATGTATAATGTATATGGCTAATTTGCTTATAATGCATACTTTTCACTTTCATTGCATTCAAAACCGAGTTGTCAAGTTGTTGTTTTTTGAGGGTGGGGTGTTTTGGAAGTTTGCACACCGGTGCCCCTATTTTTCATACTTTTCTGACACTTATGCAGAACTATAGTTAAACAGCCAATTTGCGTTAATACTCAGTGAAAAACATGTATTGAAAAAAACAAGCAATCATACCAATGATGTAAACTTCAACTTCGCTGCACTAATTTGTCGCTGGCATATAAAACGTTTATTATATCCTCGACCTCTTAGATTACGACCACTTAACGACATTTGGCTACATATATCAGTAATGCATTACATATTTGACATAATATGATGTTAGCTAATCTAAAGTATTCAAACTTAAACAAAAACTACTGCAGCTTTGATTAAATTTTGTTCATTTTCTATCCGATAACATTTGTAAATGGATGACCTCAACTTGTTTGTTTCCAGTGGACGGCATGTGTTTCCGTTCACCTTATTTACTATAGCTTTTATCCTGAGATGCAGTATTTTTATACGGGCAATTTTATGCAAATGTGTTGACCTAAATTCACACTAGCCGACAGCATAGAAAAAAAGCGCAAAAATATCAACTATTTTTTTAATTTAACAAGAAACAAAACCGTACTTATTTTCTATGAAAGATATGAGTAAATGTCTTCCCTCATCACCCTAAAATCGATTTTTTTAATAATGTGGAGCTTTAAAAATATTGTCTTCTGCTGTTTTCAAAACATGTCTGTCTTTAGGTCACATGTCACGTAGGAAATGTACTAACAATTACCACAAACATCGATATTGCAGCATGTTTTATTTAGGTACCCCGCCCTTGATATTACTTGTTTACTACTTCTCATTTTACGAGTAAATAAAACTTGTTGATATCTAATGAAATGCAAAGGATTACATCATCACTACATCATAAAATATTTTATTTTGTTTAAGTTTGCTTTAAAATGGGATGCATTTAATGGCGAAAACACTGGTAAAGAGATTAACTATCTAGGAAAATTATCCGTAGCCTTAAAAAAACTATTATTTGCAAGTGTTTTCTGTTGTTGTTCTAAAGAACTATTCATTTAGCAGACGATCATGAAAAATGATGATAATATTTGCATAATAAACGTGCGCAGACGTAATTTCCGCTGTCGGTCGAAATCACATGGTGGTCGAAAACAGAAAGACGATAGTCCAACCACAGTTCCACCGCTTGGTCGCCCAACAACAAATGCAACATTAACCAGGGACTTGAATATTTACATATACCTCAAAACTGAGTCCTACATCAATCCTTTAACTTGATATTTGTCACACTAGGTCCCTAGATATCTCAGCTAAATAACCTCCAACAGTAACTATCCTGGTGTTCTGTCATGTATTTTACCTGAATTACCCCTTTATGAATTATGATAACTTAAAATTGTTCAGTTAAAATATTGACCCCTACCCGTTTTTGACTTGTAATGTTGAATGTACAGTCATATTCCAAGTAACATTTGACCAAAAGCTTTTAGATTTTTGGTTAACATTTTGAATGTACAGTTATATTCCAAAAAACGATAGACAGAAAATTGTGAAACTTGGCACACATGTTCATCGTCATTATTATACAACTATATCAAAATATGTGACAGCACCATTACTCTGATTTTTGGTTTAAATATTGAACGTAACGGTATAGTCATATTCCAAAACCTATTGAGAGAAAGCTTTGAAATGTGTCATACTCTGTCATGCCTTTTTACCAAAATTATTCCCCTTTTCATTTTAGATTTTTTGCAGTAAAAGTTAGCAATCCTGCGTTCGCATAGATATTGGTGCTTCATGTCTTTCTTTTGTGACATACATCATTACATGTAATTAATAATAACTTTGACTCTTGAAGCAATGGACCAGCTTGATATTTTGATAATAAGATTGATAACAATTTATATTTAAGGGTGAAAAAAAAATTTGTCCAAAGTTGAATGGCCATATTTAGATCATTGTTTTATAAAATGGATGTAAACAATTCCAATCAATATAAGTGTGACTGAAGAATTTTTGGAGAATTGTATATTTAAAATTTATAAATTCGAACACATTTAAGCATTTATATTTTCAACCATGAAATATATACAATATACATCAAAGAATTGGTTTACTACAGCCTAGTGACTCGGTATAGGTTAGAGGTGTAACAATACACTGGAATATTTGATGAATCAAAAATGTCCCATATTCAAACGTTTTCGGTATTCGCTGCAGTGTTATTCGAATATTTTTGAATACAATTGCTAGTTCAACATAAATCTTAAATTGTTGCCAATAGTCCAATACTAACAACATTTCAAAATACAGTCAACCTTTCATGGTTTTGAAAAATAGTTTGTTGTTTCTGTCACGATAGTATATGTATGTTATACATCAAGTTGTTTATTTCCTCAATCTTCATAACCTAGATAAAGGCCAATATTCGTAAATGACTTCAATAACATTTTGTGATTAGCAACCTGAGTATTGATTTCACTTATTAATAAAATTCACGCTTAAAATCTGATATAATACATTCGAAATTGTGTCCCAAAAACATTGTTTTCCCTGTATGAAGTTAAGGGCAGCCCTCAACCAGAGAATGCGTCGATATAGGCTCGTCTTTTTAAAGAAGAATATTATTTAAACTGCTTTTATTTTATTACTATTTGTTATTTACTAAGACTTGAGTTAACCACCTTTAGATTAAGTACTGTTCTTTTTAGATCTGATCAGCGGAGCTTATGCCATGGTGCGGCGTCAGTCTGTCCGTCTGTATGTCTGTCCGTCTGTCATATTCATGAAACTTTACAGAAATGTTGCCCATGAAGTCTAGTTGATCCTAGCAAAAATTCATGTTGATGTGAAATCCAAAATGGCCGCCAAAGCTAAAAATAGATCTTTAAAATACAAAATTTGTAGCGACTACTTCTTGAAAACTCTAAGTGATATTGATATGGGACTTTTTCTAAAATGATCAGCATGACATGATGTTGGTCCTTGTCGAAAATCGTTTTGATTCGGCATTAAACATGACTCCAGCGGCCATCTTTGTTTGAGTTATATTATGAAAACTTGTAGCGACTACTCCTCTGAAACTACTTTACGGATTTTCATGAAACTTCACAGGCATGTTGCTCTTGATGTCTAATTGATCCTAGCAACATTTTAGGTCGGCTGGAAATTCAAGATGGCCGCCATGGCTAAAAATAATTTTTCAAAGTACAAGTTTGTAGCGACTACTTCTTGAAAACTATAAGTGATATTGATATGGGACTTTTCTAAAATGATCAGCATGACATGATGTTGGTCCTTGTCAAAAATCGTTTTGATTCGACGTTAAACATGGCTGCCAGTGGCCATCTTTGTTTACATAGAATTATATAGTAAAAACTTGTAGCGACTACTCCTCTGCAACTACTGGGCGGATTTTCATGAAACTTTACAGGAATGTTGCTCTTAATGTCTTATTGATCCTGGCAAAATTTCAGGTCGGCCGGAAATTCAAGATGGCCGCCATGGCTAAAAATAGATTTTCAAAATACAAGTTTGTAGCGACTACTTCTTGAAAACTATAAGTGATATTGATATGGGAGTTTTTCTAAAATGATCAGCATGACATGGTGTTGGTCCTTGTCAAAAATCGTTTTGATTCGATGTTAAACATGGCAGTCAGCGGCCATCTTTGTTTACATAGAGTTATATAATGAAAACTTGTAGCGACTACTCCTCTGAAACTACTTGATGGATTTTCATGAAACTTCACAGGAATGTTGCTCTTGATGTCTCATTGATCCTAGCAAAATTTCAGGTCGGCCGGAAATTCAAGATGGCCGCCACGGCTATAAATAAATTTTCAAAAAACAAGTTTATAGCGACTACTTCCTGAAATCAAAATCAATCAGTAGAGCTTCAAGGTCATTGACCTCTTGTTTTGTTCTTGTTTCTTTACTGAATATTCATGAATAAATATTCATATTCGTCACCCTCTATTCATCGTAGCCATGCCCTGTATTCATTACATCCCTAGTATAGCCTATATAAAAGGTTTACTCTTTTTACACTTACTATTTGATGATATAATAACATAACATAATTTTATTCAGCATTAAACCACAATACAATAGTTTATAGCCTACATATAAATCTGAAAATACAAAAGGCTGTCTCTCCCTTTCATGGTGACTTCATCAACATCAATATATAATACGTTTTACTTGGAGGAAAGTAAATATGTAGGTTTTATATTAACAACACTTCTTTTTATATATTGGCCATTACAACATATCGTCATAAATTCAAGTTCATTAAATAGCATTAGCTATAAATGTGTATATCACTCACACTCAAATATATCAAGTTCACCCACTTTCGTGATACATGCATATGTACATTAATTATTTTGAATGCGTTTTTTAAAGGCATAATATAAATATTTACTTAATTGTTCTAAATTATTTTTAGATTGCTTTGACATAAGAGAGTCTAATTTATTAAGTGTTGGCCATCTGCAGAAATATCTAGGCAGAAATCTTGTTCTTAGTTCAGAGTAAAACGTTCACACAAGCAGAAAATGGTACTCATTCTCAATAACTCGCATATTGCAAAAAATGCAAACTCTTTCATTGCGTTCAATATAATGAAACAAAACCAATATAGGTTAAGTTTGCTTGTGCTCTCAAGAATAGATATCAATTTTATTTCAGTATGTATAAAACCAATTAGTTATAATAATTATCCCATGAGATTTTTATGCATTTGTTAGCACTTCAAAACTGAGTGGTAATTAAGTACATTGTTTTCCTTTCCTTGATTGAATAGTGTCATTGAGAACACTAGACTTGTGGTAATTGGATGAAATATTTCCTACATGTAAAAGTCCATGACCAGGATCATCATTTGAATGCATTATACAATTATTCTCCAGTACGTCATTTGTTCAGACAGCTAGTGTATTAAAGCGATTATACATTTAAAATGAACTAAACAAATGTTAACAGTTGTACAACATTAAAAGTGTCTGACTAGCTTAGGCTTGTTTACATATCTGTCAGTCTCCATCACTTAACCCTCCACATATATTTAATGGACTGTTCTTTCTTTGAATTAAGATCATTCCATTTATGTGACAAAGGGTTATTTTGGGGGACAGCAGCAGGACATTGTAAACCCTGATCAGCCTGCGAGTAATTCGCGGGCTGATGGACTCAACGCCTTTATAGTCTTGCTTGGCGGGTTAAGGGTTAACATGTAACCAGAGCTACTTATATTACTCTTCTAAATTTGAAATATAATGACCACTCTGTACACTCCTTTAACACACATGTTAATAATAGTGCCAAAAGTCTTATACATTGTTTATTGATAATGGCACTGGGTAAATAATTTGTATATTTTTTGAATGAAGGTGTACGTTTCTGTTCATAGCTGATAATCTAAATTTGCGGATGCATGTGAAAACTATCAAAACTTCAAAATTTCTGCATATCAAAAGCGATAGCATCATGTGTGCGACGTTCATGTCTAATGCCTAATGCAAGCAAATGAAATGTACGAGTACACACCTGTACACTCCTCTTACGAGAAATATTGCATGAATCTGCACAATTATTTTGAATAATTGCTCTGATACACAAGTTAACCCTTAACCTGCAACATATATATATAATGGACTGTTGTTTCTTTGAACTAGGACCATTCCATTTATGTGACAAAGGGGTGATTTGGGGGAAAATGACTGATCAGTAGTCAGACATTGTAAACCCTGATCAGCCTGGGAGTTACTCTGATCTGGGTTTACAATGGACGCAAAGGCTATTATAGTCGTGCTTAACGGGTTAAGGGTTAAAAAAGCCAGAATTATAGGATTGCTGTGCATTTTTAGTCATGCATATATATTATTATATACACATATTATATTCTGAATGCTACAGATTCACATTTAACTCGTGGTGTGGATGATCTACTAACAAGCCAAACTAACTCGTCTGGCAAGTTTTATGTTGTATACCCACTCACTCACTACCCTGCACTAGTCCAAATTCTTTAGATGTCATTCAGCAGTTTTTTATATTTTATCTTTGTTATTGTGATACTTATTTTTTTCATATTCATTGCTGCTGCTGTGACGTGTCTATGTGTTTTTGAGCATAAAGTGAAAGACCTAGCATTTTGCCAAAAAATAAAAATGATAAAAAAAAATGACAAGAAATGTGAAATATACAAAATTTGAAGTCTTTTACAGGACTATATTCTGCACGTGATGTGTTGGAGTGATTTTCCCTTCTATGTTTCACCCATTTTCTTGCATACCTGATTATAACTGTCTATTAAATCATTTTAGAATTATTCTGTATTTAGAATTTTGTGATTCTTGGTTTCAAGAAACTCATTACTCAATGAGAGATACAAACAGTTTTAATCTGTTTCTCACAGCAATTTAAAGACTCGATGAGTTCTCAGAACTCATCGAGTTGCATCGTAACAGCATGACGTGATGTTATAATACCAGGATGTGATGTCATAATACCAGTAAGTGATGTTGCGACAGAAACAACCAAATGAAAATATGAATGAAGCATTCTGATTGGTTCTTGATAAAAATTGGACCAATGAGACATGTTAATTTAGCAAGGTGGAGAAACACAATCTGTTCTCAGAACTGATTGAGTTCTTACTTGACTGAGTAATGAGATTCTCTAAATCCAGAATCACAAAATTCTAACAATAAAATAATTCTAAAATGATTGTAATAATAGACTGTTCTATATGCATTTTAGATGAGTATGGGAAATTATGCTCTTTACTTCACATGGGGCGCGATAAAGGTCACATGCATCATAAGTGACAGCCATAATTTCAACACTTGCCTGAAGTCATTGCTTAAATAAACATGCAAAACATTACTAGTTGGCAACCTCAATGCATAAAATGTCATGGTATGCAAGAACAACAGTTATGCATGTACATGTATGTATCAAGTTCAGATAGGGAATTTCCAACTCTCCGTATAAATGTTTTAATGTGAATTTCGTTTCTGATAAAAAAAATAATAATGTGTGTAATATTTCCTGATCTTAACTGGATACCCATGATAGACCCGTGTCCCCTCCCTGCTGTTTTCTACACCACCCACATTTGTGTATTATTTAGTTTAGTTTAGTTTTCTTCTTCACAAGGGTAATACCAGAGTATACGATATCTGCAAGATTTGTAAATAATTCAACAATCAGAAAAAAAGCCACATGTAAAAAAAATCACAAAATATTGCTTTCAAATTATTTTAATTTATACTTGTTGATAAAGGAGTTGCCAGAATTTATGGTTGCCTGGGAGACATCAGAGTTGTCGAAATTTAGTTGTGGCCTGCTTAATCAGCTTAATTACAGAACTTGACCTACCCATTCTACATTCTAATTATTCGTTATTTGACTTATTTATTCTGAAAAAAATGTTATAACACCTTTTGTTGGCGATCTATTTATTTCAAATCTTGTATAGAACCATTGCCCAATTTTAACCCTTTACCCTCTACGTATATATAATGGACACCTCTTCCTTTGAATTAAGACCATTCCATTTATGTGACAAAGGGGTGTGTTGGGAAAAAAAATTGCTGATCAGCAGCTGGACATTGTAAACCCTGATCGTCTGCGTGTTACATAAAGTTTAATTAACATTGTTGATACGGGAAATAATTCTTGAGTGAGAAAGATTCTTGCGATATAAAACGAGTGCGTTTTCGCTCGAGTTTTTATATCGCAAGAATATTTCTCACTCAAGAATTATTTTCCGTATCACGACAAAAATGTTAATATATATATATTCTGTGATGAATTTCTTTCCAATCGTCTTCTGACACAAGTATTCCTTCTTCTGTCACTCCTTTGGCGACAGCGCGGAGTAATATCGTGACGTCTATCGTTTAGTTCATAACATTTGGCTACTGTGCTATCTTGCACACTATGCGAGATAGCACAGTAGAGGAAGGGATATGTTATAGATTTTCTCAAACTGGGAAATTTCTATAATTCATCACAGAATATATAATACAATGGTTTACAATGGGTGCAAACTGCAAAGGCTATTATAGTCATGCTTAGCGGGTTAAGGGTTAATAGTTCTCAAGCTTCAAACCTAACATTACATGGTTTTAAATGTCAAGATGGTAAAAGCAACCAGTGCGGCCATAACGCATTTCGGAATATCTTGCAAAATACTGACTGGAATGTTTTATTCAAATATTTTAAAAAAATTATTGCATATCATTATTTGGATGATCAGCTCCCATGTAAAATTTCCATTATATTTCTGCAGTTCAGTATATCAAACTCTCTCTGTGGAGGTTAGGAAAAAATTAATTATTTTAGTTAAATATTCAGTAAATTAATATTGTTTTTATAGGAAAAAAATTTAGTCTTCAGGAGAGAAGCGCACTAAGTGTAAAATTTACCCCCATTGTCAACATGAAATGCATCAATTTGTTTTACTGATTTTTTTCATTTGAAAATGTTAAGTAGGCGGAGGGGAAAACAGTATCAATAGAAAGGAAAAATGTTTTTCATTTTTGCAAAAAAAACATGCTGAATGCACAACCGTCCAGCTAATATATATGTAAATGGCCATTAGGTAAATCTAGCTCCTTTGGTTGGGTATAAAATTTAACATTATTTCTTGTAAGTTTACCATATTACAGGGTAGGAGGATCAGTAAACATTAAACATACTGGCCTTAATGTTGTTGTTTATCCCTTATCAATACTCTCACAGGCACATCCCTTATAACAAAGCCACATCCCTTATAACACAGGCACATTCCTTATAACACAGGCACATTCCTTATAACACAGGCACATTCCTTATAACACAAGCACATTCCTTATAACACAGGCACATCCCTTATAACACAGGCACATTCCTTATAACACAGGCACATTCCTTAGGCCTAAAAAAAAAACTTGTGTGTTCCCTGTCAAAAAGTTAGGGTAGGTAGGTAGGAAAAAGTTTTTTTTTTATATATTTTTTTTATATATATTGTTCGCATATGTTATGCCATTTTTGTACTAAGGCAACTTTTTGATAACTTTTGCAATCCAGATTAGATGCTTAACAACTCTGGCTAATAAAATTATCATTTGAATAAAAAAAATTTTTTTTTTTTTTTATTTATTTATTTATTTATTTTTATTTTTTTTTTCCGCTAAAAATATTTAGGGTCGGCGGTGATAAAGTAGGGTCGGTCGGGAAACCGGAAACACACATGTTTTTTTATTAGGCCTTATAACACAGGCACATTCCTTATAACCACTGCCTCACTGATTCTATATGCTATAGTTGTGACTAAATATTAGCTGATTGAAATATTGGCATGTCTTATTACTTTATGCTGATGATATTGTGTTTCTTGAATCTTTTATTTCTTTTTTAAATTAATTGATGTTCAGCATCAGTTATAGAGGCCAAAAATAAGAGTGTTACTAATAAAATTAATATTACTACTTTTACTAATAATTATAAAGTTAATTTCAAGGGAGAACTCATTAATTAATTTAAACAAATTCTAATTTCATAAGTAAAACATGAAGTATTGTAATATCTCTTTTAATAATGCTACTACTTCTGCTACTACTAATAAATACTTTTAAAGTTTATTTCAAGGGAGAACTCATTCTAATTTCATAAGTAGAACTATCAAAATTCATTGTACCGATAATACACGTTTTCTCTCTTAGCTCAGGTGATAGGGTATTGGACTTACATTAGATGCACCACCAAGTCTCATATTTCTTTGTAACCCCATCACAGGTGAGGTGACAAAGCTGCAGAACCACTTGAGGTTATTGCGGGAGGAGTATGTCAAGTTACAGAAGCGCCTCGCTGAGGTTGAGAAGAAATACCAGGTCGCTTCAGCAGCGGCGGGACAGACTGGCGACAGTAACTTTGTCACGAGGCTTCTGAACACCGTCGCTGAATTGTTTGACAAGGAGCTGTATAGGTGTGTATGATTTTTGAAGTATTAAACAGGGCCTCCTCTGTCCATTTTTTCCTTTCGCAACCAATTTCGCCAAATGAAAAAAAATGGAGCCAAATTGGAGACATTGGAGCCAAAATTGGCTCAAATATAGCAATATTTTCGAAATTATTATCACATTCGCCAACGTTTTTTTTTTTATCGCCACTATATTATTTTGTCTCATTTGTCATTTGCGAATCCCTCCAGAGGAGGCCCTGATTAAAGAAACGGAGCGTATACTAATTATCTCCTTTAATAAATCTGCAGTGTTTGAAAATGACGTGGCTTTCAATATACCTATACATATTTGTTGCCAACTGAAATGGTAGTCTCCCAACATCTTCATGGTAGTCTTGTATGAATTTCCCTGATATTTCTGTATTTCAGTGACTTAGTTATACATCTGGAAGGCTCGCAGCGTCTCCATGGACACAGATTTGTTTTGGCGGCTCGCAGTGATCACTGGGGCGTGGATGATCTGTCTAAAAGCATGGAACTAGATTTTTCAGGTAATTTAAATACAGAATCTTGTGTTTTCTCTTCTCCTTCCGATGCAAAAGGGGAGACATCTTTTACTTTTCCGTCAGCTCGAGATGAATATTATTTAAGTCTGTGCTTAGCATTGTTTCTTAGAAACTATGGTCTTGATCAACTAAACTTGGATGTGGATCATATAGTTGTAATACTGGGTTATTCAACTCAAATATACAGAGCAGTTCCAAACTTTCATAGTAAATGGTCATTAACTTTGTCAGTTTTACATACGTTTTTGTGTCACCTGCATAGCATGGCAGACACTTAGGGATCACTTTGTCCGTCATCCATCCTTTCATAAAAGTTTAACCTGCATTCTAACCGAGCTCATAACTGGCCATAACTTCAGAAGTATTTGACCTAGATTCATGAAACTTCACACACATCTTTCTCTTGTCCAAAGGAATGTTGTGACACATGTTCAATAATTCTGACTTCCATTTTGGCAGAGTTATGCCCCTTTTCATAAAACTTTAACCTGCAACTCATAAAATTTAAAATTACTTTTTGATTTCTTCATATTTCCTCATCAAACTTCAATATATACACTTCTGACAGTAGTCACATGTCCTAACCAATATATACTTAAGGCCAACAGATTTGCACAGTTCATAAAATATACTTAAGTCCAAAAGATTTGCATGGTTCTTTATATTATCATATTTTTCAAATGGTTTCAATTTTTACATTCATCATTAGCTGTTGTAATCCAAGTATTCGCCTTAAACATTGTCACCCAGTTTTCAATACAATTGAACACTTCACGGTTTGATACGTACGATTGAAAATATTAAATTTGGGTACGTTTAGAAGGAATTTTGTTATATTTTATAAACCATGCAAGTCTTTTGGCCATAAGTATATAAAGCTGAAGGTCACAGTCAAGATCAAAATTGGAGTTGAAAGGTATTTTTTTTGTCACAAACTTGTAACATTGGGTATTACTTTTTCATTCCTTCATCAAACTTTCTAATCATCTGCTCATTCTCACCATTATTTCAATTAACCTGTATGTTACTGTGTAACTGGTTAATTTGTACTCGTTTCAAAAAAAAGAAGATTCAATACCGGTCTAATTGATTTTGATTCTTAGAAATTAGATTTTATTTACAATATTGGAGGGTAAGGTAAATATTATACAATTATGGACTTTTCAGCTGTTATACATGATGTGATATGCACCAAAAAAATCATTATTGACCGAGGCGATAGCCGAGGTCAATAATGATTTTTTGGTACATATCAACATCATGTATAACAGCTGAAAAGTCCATAACTGTTTTATTATATAACCCTCAATTTACAATTATATAAAACAGGTCAATATCAAAAAAACAATTATATAAAACAGGTCAATATCAAAAAAACAGGTCAATATCGCTAGATATTTTTTCTAAAAAATTACTTTTTAGCCAATGAAAACGCGTCTATTTATAGGTTATATAATAATTTTAGTTATTAACCTTTTTTAGTGTATGAAATAAAAATTGCAAAAGTAAATGAGTTTTCTGTTACTGTTATGAGCTGACAGGAAGCATTCTTCTTTCAGATATCCAGTATAAGGTGTCGTATGCCCTATTGAAGTGGGTTTATACAGATGAAATCAACATTGAATCTGACAGCTCTTTCCTACTGGAACTTTTGAGAGCAGCTACCAGATTTAAACTGGAGCACTTAAGACAAAGGTACACAATACAGATATGTATATTAAAGGGATTGATGCACTACTTTCAAAAAGGTTTAATTTCAAGGGCTCTGCAAAAACTTGAAAAAAGCTTGTCTGTTCATCCGTCTGTCTGTCTTTAGGGGGCACTCCACAGTTTAATGTACCGGTACATTTCTCAATAAGCAAACCCATGACAAGCCCTTAGCCTGAATCCTTGAGCAAAAATAAATCACATCATCATTGTGTCATACATTTATTAGAAGACAATAAAATTACCCATGTTTCCATACCAAATAAAAGTATCAAAAAGCATTTTCTGTACAACTTTAGTCCCATTTCTTTAAGATTACCCCACCCCTCAAAACATACTAAAAAGCAATTTTAGCAATATTTCAAATGTCAATAAATAAAAAAAAAAAAATCCTAAGCATATCAGGGTCATGTCTGCACTCATAATGCTCTTGCATATCAGGAAATGCTAAGTTTTACATACCTTCTCCGGTGTTTTAAAAAGTTATTCCATACTGATCTCCACGTGAGTCAAAATCAGCCATTTTACTTACTTTTTGAAAGTTTTTGATAGTTGAGCATTTTTCTATTTATAGCCTCCAAAACCCCCAAAGAATGCATATTCCAATACACCAAAATAAACTTAGAAGTACTCAAAACTGAAATGTGCTTCATAATTATTATAAATACCATCCATGGACCTAAAAGATGCATAGTTGATTTCTTTCTGATTTACACCATGGACATTCGTGCGAAACTGAAAAGTGCCCCTTTAGACGACCTTGTCTGCTCCATAACTCCTCTCCCCCTGAAACAAATCTCAAAACACTTCATGGGTGAACTGCCTGTGGTGAGAGGATAACCCCTATTGATTTTGAGGTCAGTAGGTCAAAAATCATTGTCACTGGCACCCGATAATAAAAATCCTTGTCCGCTCCATAACTCCTCTCCCCCTGAAGCAAATCTCATGAAACTTCATAGGTGAACTGCCTGTGGTAAGAGGATGACCCCTATTGATTTTGAGGTCAGTAGGTCAAAAGGCAATGTCACTTGAAACCCGATAATGTAAAAACCTTGTATGCACCATAACTCCTCTCCGTCTAAAACAAATCTCCTGAAACTTTATAGGTGAGCTGCCTGTAGACAATCCATATTGATTTTGAGGTCAGTATGTCAAAGGTCAAGGTCACCGGCATCAGATAATGAAAAACCTTGTCCGCTCCATAACTGCCGTCCCCCTTGGAGCAAATCTCATGAAACTTTATAGGTGAACTGCCTGTGTTGAGAGGATGATCTCTGTTGATTTTGAGTTCAGTAGGTGAAAGGTCAAGGTCACAGGGACCCGTTAATGAAAAACCTTGTCCGCTCCTTAACTCCTCTCTCCTTAAGCAAATCTCATAAAACTTCATAGGTGAACTGCCTGTGGTGAGAGGATGACCCCTATTGATTTTGAGGTCAGTAGGTCAAAGATCAAGGTCACCGACACCCGATAATGAAAACATTGTTCGCTCCCCAACTCCTCTCACCCTGAAGCAAATCTCATGAAACCTAATAGGTGAACTGCCTATGATAAAGAGATGGCCCCTATTGGTTTTGAAGTCTGTAGGTCAAAGGTCAAGGCCACCATTACCGTATCATTAAAATCCCATTCCACTCAATCTTTACTCAAACGGTAGGGTGGTGAAGGGGGGGTGACTGGTAGCTGGGGTATAAAGGCGACCGCTCTAGTTTCTTTCTAATACTTTAATTAATATGGTCTTTTAGTCTATTTGACAAGACGAGAAGCAAACGATCATAGAAATATTAAAATCAAAAATCAATGACCTCAGCAGAGATATGAATCTTCGAACTGTTGCAAGCTGAATCGAGCACATTACCTTGTTACCATTAAAACCAGCTAATTGTGCTGATGAACCTCTCTATATACATAATTGTCTGACAGGTCAACTACTCATGTATTCAATTGCAGGTGTGAGAATGGACTGATGTCATATGTGAACATGAAGAATTGTATCCAGTTCTATCAAACAGCGGAGGAAATGAGTGCTGAGTTATTGAACCGTCACTGTTCTGAACTCATCTCTAATCACTGGGTAATATTGTAGTTCTGTCATTTAAAAAAAATCCTTGATTCCCAACGAGCGGTGGATTCATGAAATGGAGGCACACCTTCAACCTTACTAAAATCTGATTAAAAAATCCATATGGGTTGTTAATTTCATAAAAAAATAGTTATCTGGCTCCTTCCAATTTATATTGAGAGAAAAATGTCTTAAATTCTAACGACTGCCCCGTTTGTATTTTATCATTGATATGAGGAATGAATTGAATAAAGGAGTTTAAATAATTTAGAGATGTTCATCTTGAATTACACATGTTTTACATATTTTCAGAATGACTTTACAAGTGAAGATTTTTCATCCATGCCTGCACCATTGTTATATAAAATGTTTAAAACAAAAACAGACTACCCATTACACACGGCAATACGGGCCAAGAGGGAAGATGTTGTGTTCCTATACCTCATAGAATATGACTCACAGGTAGGTATAGATAGGAAGTGCATCGTCATTGTTTCTTTTGGGAGTGGGGGCAGTGACCTTACAGTTGGGAAGGATAGTGTAGCAAACATCTAAATCGGGGAAAATCAAACAGTAGGAATTGTAAGAATTAATATGATTTAATGATATTGACCTATATTGAATACATGCTTTTGCTTCTAAAGACTTGCCACACAATATGGTTTAAAGGTTTATTTTCCGATAATGTTCTGCCAAAAATGAACACTGAGCAAAATCACATTTTCTGTTTCCATATCATTTTACTAAAACCCTTCAAGTTTTTCATATAAAGAACGTTCGTGTATCGATTATTATTCTCTTTATCGCTTCACATATCAGCTTAATTGTTTTATGGTGACATTTTATATAGAACTTAAATTTTGACAGTTTGTGAGTTTCCATGGAAACAAGGAAGTAAATCTTTATAATTATTTGTTTTCAGAGCACAACTTTAAACTGTATCTACATGAAACTCTCTTCAGACATTACATCTTAACACAGATATTGTATTGCGCCTTTTACTGTATACACATTTTTGATAAAAAATATTTTTGCCATTTTTGTATATCAAGTTGTGAACATTTTAATATAAGCAAATATGTCTGGCTGTGGGGAGGTTATACTGCATGTAATTTATCATCTGTCTATAAGTCGATAATATACATCATTTTTTGTATTTTTATATTTTCAGCTGTCTGTCAAATTAAATGAAGTAGACAATCTGGGAGACCTGCCTTTAGACCTTGCCTTAAAGACACGACAAGAAAGTGTGGCCCAGACGCTTGTTGGGCATAACGTGAACACCAGCAGTAGAGACAATTTGGGCAAATGTCTTCTTCATAAAGCAATAAAGAGAGGTACAAACACATTGTGTATCTATCTTAAAGGGACACATGGCAATCTTGATTTTTTAAAAACTAGCAGCGTCCCGTTAGTTTTTCTACATAAATTGCATTTGTTCAATCTTTGATGTTAATTATAAGAATTGTATTAAGATATTTGTTTTTGCATATTATTAATTTTTTTATTATTGCACTAATAGTATATTAAAACTTATAGTATAATAAGACGAAATAGTGAATACTTAAAATTTGATTTATTTAAATGTCACCAGGGTAAAAGTAAAAACGATACTGGATATATAAATCGAGACACATTTCAAATACATCAAGATTGCCGTGTGTCCCTTTAATTTAATACCAAGACAAGCTACTGCACCATGGCATCAATATAAACTTAAAGAAACTAACCCTCCAAATAACCATAAAATTACCAGGGCCTTCCCCAGCCATTTATGGCGTAGCGGCACCGCGATCCCTTAACTTTTGAAACAGACATGCCGCGATCCTTAATCTGACCGCGACCCTTTAAAACCGTTCCGCGATCCCTTAAAAGTGGGTCAAAACATTCATTTCCCAGTGTTAATTAATGACATATCTGACCAAATAACGCCTTGAGGCATAAACTCCTGACAGGCATACGTCCTTAGCTCCTGATTGGAGTGTTTTCATAAGGATAAGAGGGGCAGAGGTGTTAATTACCTCCGTGATAAGGGTCTAATTCAAGAATTCAACCATGCGTACATGACCTGTAAACTTATTACGTCATCAAATGTGAAAACAATTTACTTATGTTATATTTGATTGTAGCGTTGAATTAATGTGCCTCCATCCATTTTATAGCGATTTTAAATAGATAATGATGAGAAAATAATCTCACAAACGCAAATTATTCGATAACCACATAATATTATAAGAATCTCGGGGTTGTAGATTATAAATTTAGGTACTTCCGGTTTTGAATTTGCTTCCGTGTTTTCGTGTTTCAAACTAAAACGATTAATTATGAATAAAGACAGCAATTTTATAACAATTAAATGAACTTATAACCGTTTCCTACCTTTTTTTTTCGAAAACGCTAATGACTTGATGCAGTAAACATGACTTAGACGTTAAGTTATTGTAAGACAATGTCAGCGTAAAAAGTTGATGTAAATCCGGATAGTCGTTATTTCGGATGCTTAAAAAATACAACACTGCGTTTTCATTTTTTTTTTTATGTTATTCACTTAAAAATAACATAATTACTCCTGCTTAACTTCACCACATATATAATGAAGTGTTTACAAGATAAAAAAAATTCTAGAACAGCAAAGGAAACGATGTATAAAGTTGAGGTATCATCTTTTTCCAAAAAAAATGGTCATACATGTACTATCTATGGCAGACTAGTAGATATATTTAAAACATGTTTTAACTGCGTCAGGTGTATGCCAAAACCCGTATTTTACTTCAAAACATGAAAAAAAATCGACACCCACACCCACACCCACCCACATGCGTTAAATGCCACTATCCCTTAAAAAATTCCTGGGGAAGGCCCTGATTACACTATAGTTTATCAAAACTCTAGCCAGGTGTTCAGGTCATATGATAATGTATTGTGCTGATTAAAAGTAAAGCTTCATTCATGGGTTCTTAAAATTCTCATGATTGAATATGTGTAAAATGAATTATGAGTTGGTAACTCTTTTTAATTCGACGCTCCAGTTTTGGAGTTTGGTCTGGCTGCCTATAGCTGTCTATTGTGTCTATAGAGTTTATATTTTCAAAATAGGTAAATTATATATATATATCTTGTCGTCAGAAGGTTTAGAAACGGTGTACTTATGTTGTTAAATTTGGTTGTTGTCGGCGGGATAGCTACTTTAAGGATAAATCCTTGAAATCATCCTGATTAGGTCATTATATATAACACAGAAAATGCATGCAGTTATATTGAGTGGTAGAAATTATTTGAATTTCTCAATTTGCTAGACGTACCTATTTTATAGATAATCCTGATATCTATGGTAACACAGAAAATGCATGCACAGCCATTTTGAGAGATAGCATATATTTGAATTTGTCAGTTTGCTAAATGTAGCTTTTATAGATTGTATCTATTTACTGAATAAATTGACCTCCCGCTAAAAAAGGTTTATTTCAATTACTTAATGTCCAACAGGTGATGAATTTTCTGCCAGTTTTCTGATAAAAAACAAGGCAGATGTAAACATGACAACACATCTGGACAAAGAGGCTCCACTTCACATGACAGCATGTTTCAATCCGGACGTCACAAGTGTCGATGTCATGGACGGTATGGCAAGAATAGCCGAGCTGCTCCTCAACAATGGAGCTGTTGTCAACGCTCAGGATACTTCAGGCGGGTAAGGGTGACCTCCCTTTTCTCTAGAGGGTGACAAGCATTCTTCGTAGCATCGCTGCGATTCTAAAATATTGAAGTTGATTTTTTTTGTGCGAAAAGATATTGTTGCTAATGTCTAAAATGGCATAGTTTGCAAAAAAAACAATTGAAATAAAACATTATAAGGACTTGAACAAAATATTGTTGTTTAAAATATTGTCATCGAAAACCTCGTAACTCAGATATTTTGGAATATTGAATGATAAATGGTGTAAGTTTTATCCACTGTTGTCTTATCGCTGCAGCAGCTGACATATATTAGGCATATTGGCTAAATTGCTAATTGGAAAGAAGAACAGATACCCTACCAAGGCAGGTGTTCATACAGGTGTCTTTAGCTCTGACCAAAAACAGGACACCATGTCTGATCTTTACACAAGACTGACCCTTTAAGCTTAAGATTGTGTATAAAAATTGATATGTACAATGATACAAGACAAGAAGTGACTTTCTTACTTCTCCGTTTTCGCCATGTGGTTGCCGGGGTAGAATACAACCACTGCAACTCCCGCTAGAGGCAGAGAGGTTGGACCGCCACCCCACTTCATGTTCATTTTGTCATTTATTTTATCATGCTCATTCAAGGTCTTCTTCGTGATACCGCATTATTATGCAAATGTGGAAATGTGGCTCCATCGTAAATGGAGTGTCTACAATAGAATTTGCAGCAACTCTTCGGTTCTGCGGGTTAGAAGCTTCTAGGCCCATTCTCCATATTTTTATCTAGATGTAAATGGAGGATGAGCCTGGCATGTTCATCCCTGTTTGGCGCCATATAACCTTTCTTGTGTTGGTGCGCCGTAAAACTCCAATGACAAAAAACCTTCTGTTTCTTACATCAGTTTCAATAGTTACAGATTTCTGAAGGTATTGACATTGATGTCTTTATCCATAGTACAATATAATTTTCAGGCTTCATTTGTTAATACGGGTAATTAATTTAACGACCGTGCATCATTGTTCAGAACAATATATATTTCAGGACCCCGCTTCATTGTTCAATATATTGTAAAAACAAGCCAGTGTTTAAAGTCTTGCTAGAGCATGGAAAACCAAATCTGGAGTTGAAGAATGTGGATGGACACACTATCTTGTGGCTAGCTCTTGTAGAGGTAAGCTGATGTATTATGTAACACTGAAAGATAACAAATCAACACTTAGTAGGCTCAGTTGCGTATTTTTCGTGCTTCTTGTAAAAAGACAGTTAATTTGCAGTGGACAAAACTATCTCTAACAGCAACAACCTATTTGGTACCTCTTTTGCCTAGGACCCCAGGAAGGCAGTTTATTAAACATCTATGGTTAAACCCTATTGTCCTAAATTTGGTTCTTTAAACTCAATTTTGCATCTATGGGTGGGTGTTCGATATCAAAAGTGCCTTCCTGGGGCCCCATGTATGTTTTAATGGAATAGCCCTCTACTGCAAAACTAATCTTACAGGAATTTATTATTGAAACAAAGTTTATAAACTCATTTATTGTGTTTTAATCGTTTTTCGTCGAGGAAGGAAAAGCACAAACATATTAATCACAGCACTATTTTCTATGTAACAGGGTGAGACTGTTTTCTGTGTTGCCTACAGGTTGAGATTATTTTCTGTTACATACAGGGTGAGCCTATTTCCTATGTTACATACAGGGTGAGATCATTTTCTATGTTACATACAGGGTGAGATCATTTTCTATTTACCTACAGGGTGAGTCCTCAGAAGGGAGTACAGAAGAAGTGTATAATGATGAGAGTTTTGCCGCACAGTTGTTGAAACATGGTAGTTCTCCAAATGCTGTTGAGCCTGAAACAGGTAATATTAAAGAAAGACAAATCTCTTAAACCAGCTGTTATTGTGTTAAGGCCACAAAAAATTAATTACCTGGTTCTCAGGACATTTTTTCTGAGAAGAGATGCGGGCGGGCGCATTTTTTTTTACAATTTTACAGTGGTCAACAGACACGCGGGCAATTTTTTTTTATCCAAACTTTTAATTCCAATACATGTATTGATGCAAAATATCTCGAAATACATGTGCAATAACCAGTTGGATCAGCTCATCTCTATTGTCGATCATTACCTTATCATTTCTTCCTGACTTATGCTTCTTTCAATCACAATAAGTCCGTATATTTGTATTAGATCACGCATGAATTTTGCATGTTGTTGTGAGACTTTGTCGATTAGACGTTTGAATAAATCGCCTGTTCTGTAGCACCTACTAGTTTCAAGCGCCTCAAGCGTCTCAAACGTCTGACTCCTAGATTGGTACCCGTACGACTGCAACACTCACAAGCTAGCGAGCAGAGCGGCAGATAGTCGTCCGCGCACCATTCTACCCACAAGGGGATTCCCCTGAGGTAGTTGCATGTAAAAACCGGAACAAACTTGGATGCGGAACTTTTTTTTTCCGAAATTTCGGTAGCGCATTTCCAATTTTTATTTATTACTTTTGAGATAAAATCGGCAATGCGGCACCAAAAAAAGATATGCGGGCGGGCCTGAGAACCAGGGAATTAATTTTTTATGGCCTAATGTGTAGTCTTTTAAACCAGCTGTGTAGCAATACCTTAAACCAGCTGTTATTGTGTTACTGTGTAGCAATCCCTTAAACCAGCTGTTATTGTGTTACCGTGTAGCAATACCTTAAACCAGCAGTTATTGTGTTACTGTGTAGCAATCCCTTAAACCAGCTGTTATTGTGTTACCGTGTAGCAATACCTTAAACCAGCAGTTATTGTGTTACTGTGTAGCAATGCCTTTAACCGGCTGTTATTGTGTTACTGTGTAGCAATGCCTTAAACCAGCTATTATTGTGTTACTGTGTAGCAATACCTTAAACCAGCTGTTATTGTGTTACTATGTAACAATCCCTTAAACCAGCTGTTATTGTGTTACTGTGTAGCAATACCTTAAACCAGCTGTTATTGTGTTACTGTGTAGCAATCCCTTAAACCGGCTGTTATTGTGTTACTGTGTAGCAATGCCTTAAACCAGCTGTTATTGTGTTACTGTGTAGCAATCCCTTAAACCAGCTGTTATTGTGTTACTGTGTAGCAAGCCCTTAAACCAGCTGTTATTGTGTTACTGTGTAGCAATACCTTAAACCAGCTGTTATTGAGTTACTGTGTAATACCTTAAACCAGCTGTTATTGTGTTACTGTGTAGCAATTCCTTAAACCGGCTGTTATTGTGTTACTTTGTAGCAATGCCTTAAACCAGCTGTTATTGTGTTACTGTGTAGCAATCCCTTAAACCAGCTGTTATTGTGTTACTGTGTAGCAAGCCCTTAAACCAGCTGTTATTGTGTTACTGTGTACCCTTAAGTCATCCAAGATGGCCACCATGGCTAAAATTAGGTCAAATTTAAGGAAATTTCAAACAACATCTCCTCCGAAACCACTTATTTCATTCTTGTGAAATATCATAAACATGTTACTTGGGTTGGCCTCTAACATGTTGTGTTTTTCGTTATCGTCGAATAATCAAAATGGCCGCCACAGCGACCCAAAGTTTACATAGAGTTATATAGGAAAACATTAAAAATGACATCTTCTCTGAAACCGCTTGAAGAATTTTGATGAAACTTAATCACAATGATCTTTGGGTTAGTCCCCCTCAGATTTTTGTTTTAAAGGCCTCCAGTCATCCATGATGGCCACCATGGCTAAACTTAGGTCAGATTTAAGGACATTTATCAAACAACATATTACCACTTATTCCATTCTAATTAAATATCATATACATGTTCCTGGTGTTGGCCTCTATCAAGTGTGTGTTTTTCGTTGTCGTCAAATATTCAAAATGGCCACCACGATAAACCAAAGTTTACATAGAGTTATATATAGGAAACATGTTTCTTGGGTTGGCCTCTATCATGTTTATGTTTTTGAATCACATCATACCAGTAGAGCGTCTACAGGCCCACTTGGGCCTCTTGTTAAATGCTGCAGCATTAAAATAAAACTTTTGTCAAGTTGCTGTTGTAAAAAACTACTTTCTATGATACATTTTACCCAACAATTGGCAAACTTTCAACAAAAATATAGATTCTGATTAGTCCTATCAGAAGTAGCTAACTATTAGTTTTCCTTGCCCTTGTTATCAGAAGTAGTTAACTATTTGTTTTCCTTGCCCTTGTTATGAACTTTGACCCTGCACTCAGATGGCCTGACATGTAAACAGTGGCAGTCTTGTTCATTTAATTATAGCTGTCATCATAGATTTTTTTTTATTCATTCATAAGTGTTATTTAAGAAACAGAACATGTTCAGGTTGTATTTTCATGCATTATATAAATCTGTCTGAATCTACAACTGATTATTGTGTTTCTTCATTGTATGACTCCCCTCTATCAGAGCGCCTTCCCTGTTCATGCCCATATGTTCCAGTGATATATCAAAGGTTTTGAACTAGACCTGTGTAGAATTAAAAATAATCGTATTAACTTTTGCAGGTGACACCCTTTTACACATGGCCACTCGGGCAGGTAATGAGAAGGCAGCAATGTTTCTGGCTACACGCGGAGCGAAGTGCGGTCAGTCAAATTTTAAGGTATAGGATTTGTTAAACATCTATATAGTACACAGATGAATAAATTTCCCTATTATCATTTTTTCATTTTATGTATGCTTTGTTGTTAGTTTAAACAATATTTCATTCTCAAAATGTAAAAAAAACATACACAATAACAATGGTAACAATTTTTATAATTAAAGAAACTAACTCGCCAAATAATGGCACTACAAAACTGTTTTATCAAAACTCTGTCCAGGTTTTCAGGTCATATGATAATGTACATGTGCTGATAAAAGTTCAGTTGTTTTTTTACGGGTCCTTAAAATACCCATGATTGAACATGCATAAAATGAATTATGAGTTGGTAACTCTTAATTCGACGCTTTAATTTTGGGTGTTTATATTTTTTTATCTCTCCAGGGAGAAACGGCCCTGCATTTAGCTTGCGAGCAAGGTCTTACAGAAGTAGTCAAGGTGATCCTAGATAGCGGAGGTAATCCAAATTCACAGACGATAAAGATTGACCGTCCAGGCAGCAGTTTACTGTCGGAGGGAGATGAGACCATACCTGTCTCGCAGCAGACGCCGCTACACCTGGCATTATTACGCGACCACAGTGATATTGTTAATGTGTTCTTACAATTTAAATGTAAGTATTAAAGGTACCAGACAATTAAATAGGCTTACAGTATTTAAAATGGAATGTTTGAAAATAAATTATAGCATGTCTAAACTTCCAATATCGACAAAGTAAATTTTAATCATCGTCACCATCATCATCATCATCCTTATTGCAGTCTTCATCGTCATCTTTATCATTATAATCACTATCATTTTCATCATCAGTAGCATCACTACCAACTTCATAACCATCATCACTACCATCTTTATCATCAATGTCATAATCATCATGTTCATGTTCATCATCATCATCATCACTGCAGTCTTCATCATCATCTTTATCATTATCATCACTATCATCATCAGTATCATCACTACCAACTTCATAACCATCATCATCATCACTACCATCTTTATAATCAATATCATAATCATCATGTTCATCATCATCATCATCACTGCAGTCTTCATCGTCATCTTTATCATTATAATCACTATCATTTTCATCATCGGTATCATCACTACCAACTTCATAACCATCATCATCATCACTACCATCTTTAATCATGATGTTCATCTTCATCATCATCATCATTGTCACAGTAACATAAATAACAGAATTATATTGTTTCTTTTTTTTACAGTAAAGGCAGCCCAGAGTTCGGAAAACAAAATAATTCCCAATTTTAACATCAAGGACTCGGAGGGTCAGACGGTTTTGGGTCTCGCGTTATGGAACAATCTGTATGAGGAGGCGGGCAAACTTTTAGGGGCGGGAGCGAATATTAATGAGAAGAACACGGAAGGGCTCACACTGATTCATCAAGCCATAGAGAAACAGGATCTGTCAGGGGCTCTGTTCCTCATAGAGCATCAAGCAGACCTCACTATCCAGTATGTACACTTTCAAAAACAAAACACAAAATAAAACAAAAGTATATTGGGAGATCTCATTATTAAGTGTGTATGCAACTTGCCTAAGTGGTAAGCTTATACTCGTTTTGCTTTATCAGCATGGCTCTGTTGGTATCATGGCTGTGTTGGTATCATGGCGTTGTTGGTATCATGGCTGTGTTAGTATCATGGCGGTGTTGGTATCATGGCTGTGTTGGTATCATGGCGGTGTTGGTATCATGGCTGTGTTGGTATCATGGCTGTGTTGGTATCATGGCGGTGTTGGTATCCTGGCTGTGTTGGTATCATGGCGGTGTTGGTATCATGGCTGTGTTGGTATCATGGCGGTGTTGGTATCATGGCTGTGTTGGTATCATGGCGGTGTTGGTATCATGGCTGTGTTGGTATCATGGCGGTGTTGGTATCATGGCTGTGTTGGTATCATGGCGGTGTTGGTATCATGGCTGTGTTGGTATCATGGCGGTGTTGGTATCATGGCTGTGTTGGTATCATGGCTGTGTTGGTATCATGGCAGTGTTGGTATCATGGCGGTGTTGGTATCATGGCGGTGTTGGTATCATGGCTGTGTTGGTATCATGGCGGTGTTGGTATCATGGCTGTGTTGGTATCATGGCGGTGTTGGTATCATGGCTGTGTTGGTATCATGGCGGTGTTGGTATCATGGCTGTGTTGGTATCATGGCTGTGTTGGTATCATGGCGGTGTTGGTATCATGGCTGTGTTGGTATCATGGCAGTGTTGGTATCATGGCGGTGTTGGTATCATGGCTGTGTTGGTATCATGGCGGTGTTGGTATCATGGCGGTGTTGGTATCATGGCTGTGTTGGTATCATGGCGGTGTTGGTATCATGGCTGTGTTGGTATCATGGCGGTGTTGGTATCATGGCTGTGTTGGTATCATGGCTGTGTTGGTATCATGGCTGTGTTGGTATCATGGCTGTGTTGGTATCATGGCGGTGTTGGTATCATGGCTGTGTTGGTATCATGGCTGTGTTGGTATCATGGCTGTGTTGGTATCATGGCTGTGTTGGTATCATGGCGGTGTTGGTATCATGGCTGCGTTGGTATCATGGCTGCGTTGGTATCATGGCGGTGTTGGTATCATGGCTGTGTTGGTATCATGGCTGTGTTGGTATCATGCGGTGTTGGTATCATGGCTGTGTTGGTATCATGGCAGTGTTGGTATCATGGCAGTGTTGGTATCATGGCTGTGTTGGTATCATGTCTGTGTTGGTATCATGGCGGTGTTCAAACCCAGAACTCGCAGGTTTGAGCCTCATTCTGCCACTGGGTGTCTTGAGTGTGTCCTTGTGCAGGACATGTTCCCTTAACCTCGGCAGATGGGAACAAAAACTGGACGGTCTCATTAATCAGAGTGAATCCAAAAATATCATAAAAACATGTTTCCCAGTTATCCTACCCCTTTCTCTAGGTCGACTCTGAATGACCCCCAAGATAATGTTTTGATGAGCCATTAAAACAATTAATTCATTTCTTTCTATTAATCGCTTATTGTCAACTTTATATGTACATGTGCAAAGCGAATCTTTTTGTCTACCATTTATGTGTGTAACCGCGCGGGTACATGTAAATAGTGAATAATCGATTCCTAACCATATGTCCTCTATAGCTTAGTGGTTAGAGCCCTGGTACAGTAAACCAGAGACCCTGGGTTCGAGTCCCGGTTGAGGAATGATTTTTCACCACCTGTTATATTTGGGGACTCGTCCGGGATCCAGGGCCGTGTCTGTTAGCATGAAACAGTATGAAAATAAGTCTGACAACCGGCCTGGAGTTAACTCCACTAGAAATTCAGGTATGAATTTCAAACTGGTGGAGGTGTATGTAACCGGGTACAGGTAAATGGTGAATAATCGATTCCTAACCGTATGTCCTCGATAGCTTAGTGGTTAGAGCCCTGGTACATTAAACCAGAGACCCTGGGTTCGAGTCACGGTTGAGGAACGATTTTTCACCACCTGTTATATGTGTAATAAAATAAAATGAACCACAACATTCCTCTTACCAATGGCAACTGATAATCAACTTTATTCGGTTTGCCTGGAGACAAAAGCGTGAAATAAATATTTTTGTTTTGTCCTTTGCCAGGACCTTGGACAACCAGACTTCTCTACAGCATGCCATACAGCGCCACCTACCTGTTGTCGTGGAAGTTCTGTGTCAGAGGGGTGTAGATATGAACATTACAGATAACCAGGGAAACTGTCCTCTCTGGCAGGCCCTAGATTCAGGTCAAGAGGATATAGCTCACACTCTGGTAGGTGTCTGTCTGTCTGTCTGTCTGTAGGTATAAATACCAGGGCAGCTGTATTTGTAAGACTGGATTTAGATCAGAAGGATATAGCTCACACTCTGTGGGTGTCTGTCTGTCTGTCTGTATGTCTGTCAGTGTAGATATTAACACCAAATACCGGGGCACCTGTCCATGTTATACTCATAGATTTGGACCAGTAATATATAACTCATATATATATAACTCGTGGTAGGTTCTGTCTGTCTGTCTGTCTGTGTAGGTATAAATACCAGGGCGTTTTTCCTTCATAAACAGGGCTATCAGCCCCTTCCCCTATAAACACTTTAACACACTACTTTTTTCCCTGTCTTCGGCTGTCGGAGACATTTCCCTGAAAAAAAGTTGTTTTTTTTTGTTTTTTTTGGCTTAACATTATTCCCCCTTTAACTTTCTCAGCATTATTATATTTAGGATACATTTATAAAAGGCAGTTTATCTAAAATGTACCACTTCAATTTCTGCCTAATACACTGTTTCCCCTATCTCAAGTGCCCCCCCCCATCAAGTATTGAAATGTCATCTTAAAGGTTTAGACTGAAAGTAATTTGATTCCTGTTTTACTCTTTTTTAACACAAAAGGCTTTACACAGAGATTTAGATGTGTCCTAAGTTATATTTTAAATAAAGAACTTTTTTATGCAGGTGAAGCAAGGCTGTGATGTGGACTTATGGACCCCGGGACCTGGAGGCTGCAGACAATCTTTGTTACACAGAGCTGTAGATGAAAACAACGAATCTGTCGGTTGCTTCCTAATCAGAAGGTAAAGGCAATACTGAAACATTGTAGGTCTACGTCATGTAGATTTTTTATTTCCTTATTATACAACATGCATATATAAATAGAACAAAGTTAATAGGAAAGCATGACCAATTATGTAGATTTGTCCTGATGGGCAATATGCATTCCAACCACAAATATGTCACCATAATCAACCTTGACCTTCATTCTACAAACAGAACAACCTTCATTCTACAAACAGAAAAAGGTTCTCTATGACCAACCTTGACCTTAATTCTACAGACAGAAACGGTCACCATGACCAACCTTTACCTTCATTCTACAAACAGAAAAGGTCACCAGACCAACCTTGACCTTCATTCTACAAACAGAAAAGGTCACCAGACCAACCTTGACCTTCTACAAACAGAAACGGTCACCATGACCAACATTGACCTTTAGTTTATTAACACAACAGGTCACCATGACTTAACCTTTTCACACCCACCAAAGCTACATTTTATGAACAGAAAAGGTCACCATGATAATAATATAAATTATATACATTTTTGTACATGTACATACTGGAATTAGGTAGCCACTTTCAGTTGACCCGTTTCTTGTGTTTCAGTGGTTGTGATAAAAACAGTCCACGCAGGCCAGGACCAAATGATGAGGGTGGCGATGAAGCCAGGTATGTAAGTAAATGTTAGAAATAATCATCGTTCAGTAATTCAAGTTTGACTGTACATACTGTGGAATTGTTTTATTTCATGGGCATTACATTTCGAGCTTCTTTCCAAGAAGACAATTTCGATGTGATATAAATTCACGCATTTCTGATTTTTGAAAGAAAAAGAAAGCTTTATTCGTAAATTTGTCCCTGATATCCTTGTGATTAACGCCCGGCAGACCAGTCTGGCGATTACATCACACATATCCTGTCGCATGTCAAAATTCCCAATTAACCATGGGTCATTAAACACTTAACACATAGTATGTTCTTGTTGATAAAATATAACAAAACCATTTTCATATTGAATTCATTGAGAACCCACCCAGTTGTCGAACAAATAATACTAAGTACTCGGTAATTGATGACAACAATAACAAACGTTAATACCATACGTGAACAATTTACTAGTACACAACTGCGAACGTAAACATCGACATACTGGCTTTGAAAATATTAAAACAAACACTCAAGTTTTTTTTCTTTGCTATCAAAATGAAATTTTAATAAATAGATAATCCTTTTTTTCTGACAACATACAACCTGGTTCTGATCAATAGTTAAATTGACTAAATGATGAGCCCAAAACTGCTATGTGTTACTGTACATTATGGATTCTGAACCGAGGCCATTTTCGCACACATTATTCAAACTTCTGGGCATTAAACATTCGTGGGGATTTGATTTCGCTTCGTGTCAACCACGAAATCCACAAAATTTAATAGTGAGCGTAAGTTACTAACGCAACGTTCTTTAGATTTTTGGGTGGAAGCAACTTTTAACAGTTGACAACCCGAAAAAATGCTATATTCACATGAATTTTCATAACATCTGTGAGCCCCTGAATGTGCCCCTGTTCATCATTATATATATTTCAGAGAGCCAGGTACAGGTAATTTAGTTCCCATTGTACTTGCTGGCAATTTAGCCTTCTATTCCTTTTCCTTCCAGAGATAAACAGACCCCGCTTCATTTAGCATGTGCCTGGGGGATGGAACTCGTGGTTCAGTGTCTTATGGAATTTGGTGCAGAAGTTAATGCTCAGGTATACAAAAAAAGTTTTTCTTACAAACTATGCAGTAAATACAGCCATCACAATTGCAATAGTTTGAACAGTATTAAAGGGTGATCCACGTATTTTCAATCACATTTATTTTAAATGGCTCTGAAAAACTTCAAGAAAGCTCAGTTTCTAGAGACTTTTTATTACTGTAAGTTCAGAGACGAAGTTTCAACCACGATTCCGAATTAAATAGTTCTGAAAATAAGAGTCAAAATTTAAGGAAGACGGAAGCAAATCTTCAATGATACTTCTTTCCACATAAGTCAGTTTAAGCAATATTTTTATTCTTAAATATATGTAATTATAATGAATCCACAGTATTTATAAATCAATTTAACACAGTTCGACAACGTGGATTCAGAAAAAAACTGAACGCTTATATCATCAGGTTTTAACTATAATATTTGCATCTTTGAAGTTTTGCCTCCAGTTGGCAAAATAATTATGTCATTTTCTTGTCTCTTTGTGTTCTTGTTTCTGTGATCTTCATATAACTGAATTGTGTGTTTAATCTAAATCCACACAGGACATCGATGGTAAAACGCCAGTTCACGTTGCCATAGAGAACCAACATGCCGTCATTATATCCCTTCTTCTGGCTCATCCGAGCCTTGAGCTGAGTATACGGGACAAAAATGGGCTGACACCATTTGCAGCTGCCATGACAACAAGAAACAACAAAGCAGCACAAGCCATATTGAACAGGGAGCCAAAGGCAGCCGAGCAGGTTAATTACTTTTTATTTGAATAACCAGACATATTATGGTGTGATGTCCATCTGTCCATTTGTTAACAATTTGAATTCCACATGATAACTCATAAAGTATTACATACAGGATCGTGAAACTTCATACATAGACTGCCCATGGGACCAGTCTATAATATTTTAGGTCACTAGGTCATAGGTCAAATTCACAACGACCTGACGTAGAAAAACTGATTTCGAGCTGTTACTCAAGTATCTTTCAACCTTGAATCATAAAACTTACTACATAGACTTCCCATGGGACATGGATGATTTTTATCGGTTTTGAGGTCACTAGATCAAAGTCGTGGTGACCCGTAATTGGAGAACAGCTCCATAGTTATAAAACTAGTACCTTTCAACCTAGGATCATGGAATTGCATACATATGAAAACAAAAGGTAAAGTATACTCTTTAATACTTTGACTTTAGCTTGTTTATTAATTGTTTGAGCTAGGCTCACGCTAAGCATGCACCAGTTTGCCTTCTGCACTTGAGCTTCAAGGATAAACACAGAGTGGAACACGTACCCAAATGTGTAGAAATTGTCTTGAACATTTAGGACCAAAAGCGATGATTTCGTTTACCATGGTAGAAAATAATTATGCTTTGCATTCAGGCTGTTATTTTATTGAGCATGAGTACCTGGAATGATTATCAAATAAGATATGTTCAGCCTATTTTAATTGTGCTATTAATACTTGAACGGTAGGACTTTAACATCATCAATACCACAGGCTGTAGGGCTGTTGTCCCGCAGTTTCGATGCTTTTCAAATCTCGACTACCAGATTTTAATCTATGCTCTGTGTGCGCAGGTATAAATTTATCGTTTTTCGTGTCTTTACTATTTTATACATTTTCAGGTTGATAATAGGGGACGTAACTTTCTCCATGTTGCCCTGATGAACAAAGATATCGAGAGTGTTCTTTTCCTGATTGGTGTACATGCCAATGTGAATTCTCGTGTGCAGGATTCTAAACATCTTACACCCCTCCACTTGGCGGTGGATGTCGGTTCAGAGATCATTGTTAGAAATTTAGTAAGTGAAGACACACTTACATTTAAACAGTGTAATGTTACTTCTTATACTTTAAATTTACTTGTTAATTTTTCCACAAATAATAATAATAATTTGACCACCATGCTGACACCCTAAAAGTTGGTCATGGCAGAAATGAAATGGAGTTTTAAGTCCCATTAACACATCATATTAGGTTATATTGGGAGGTCTCAGCCTTAAAGTCCAGGCCTTATCCACTGAGATACCGCGGCCGCTTGTTCATGGTTACATGCAAACTTTTCTATATATTGTTTTATTATGACACCATCTTTACATGTTATTCCACATGTTGTGAGTCACAGAGAAATATATCAGTTTACATGTGCATACCTTGTTGTGTCGCGATGCCCCTTTTTATAAAACGGTGTTGATCCTAGAGGGTCGGCCATCCCATCCTATGCTACATACAAACAAGGATATCAAAACAGAACGTACAATTTACAATAAATTAACTAGCAATATTAAAAAATGTATTCAATTTTAAATTAATTGACTATATCAGATCATATGCTCTACAGTCATGTCAACTTTATCTCACAGTTGCTTGCTGGAGCTGAGGTGAATGCCAGGACAAACAACAAACAGTCGGCACTACACCTGGCGGCCATTAAAGACCACTCCGTCATATGTACCGTGCTCGTCGAGAATGGCGTAGACTTTGATGCAGTGGACGAGAATATGGACAATGGTCAGTGGGTTTGCTTTGGTTTCTGTTGGTTTGTTTGATTTATTGATTTGTTTTTTGTCTGTTTTTTTAGCACATGTTAGGCCATATATTTTGTTTGTGGTAGGGGCAGACCACCCTATATTTCCTGCATAAAACAGCATGAAGAAAAAATATGGTGGCATCCTTGACAAGTGTAACATTCTGTTAATATAGAAAATGTGCATAATCTACATGATCATTTTTTTTTATGTCGCTGCCTTTTACTATCAAGTTTATAAGGCTCGGCACGAAAACGCAGAGTTGCTCGGAAGAGCCTCGCCATTCTTGGTTTTCTAAGCCTCGTCTAATAAACTTGATAGCAAAAGGCACTGACATAATATTCTCTATGTAAAAAGCATTTGAAATATAATATGTTTAATCAAAAGCATTGTCTTCTTAATTCTTAAGCACGACTGTGAGAATAATTCTATAAGCAGTTTGCTTTCATTCTAATCCTTTAATGTAATTGTACAATGTATATATGAAATGTTGTAAACCATTGAAAAAATAAAATACGTTTAAACCAAGCTACTCTGTGGTCAAGAGGTTAAGATGCTGCATTTGAAACCCTCTCGCCTCTCACCGATGCAGTTTCAGATCTTTCTGGGAGCTTGACTTGTAAGATAGTGTCGATTCTTACGGATGGCAGGAGGTATACACAACTGGTTTTTCTCCAGGAATAAGTGGGTGGTCTGCCTCCACCACTGTGATCAACCATCATACATAGCTTAAAATGGGCTGAAAAATGACATTAATTACCAAACAAGCAGTCTTTATTCTTTTCCATCACAGACTGAAAAGGCCTGCATTAAGCTCTAGTTCCGTTATCTATATGTTTAACACTGCATTTGGTGACATTTCATATGACTTTTCCATGTGTTTTTTCAGAGGCTGTTGACCAAGGCCTATTGCTCCTAATGGACGGTTGTTAATACACAAGTAAACAGTTTGTATATTTTTTATCTTGCAGCTTTACATTTAGCAGTGAAGAACAGCAACTTGAACAGTGTGCGAGTACTTCTCACAGAATCCAGTATTAACGCTGAGGCAGTCAATGCCAAGTGAGTTGCCTTGTAGTTTTATTAAAAACAATTAATTTTTGAAAAAGTATCATTTGGGACACTAATTATTGTAATTAATGTATCCTGTCCCAACCTAAAAGATAAATATGGTAGTATCTTTGGTATTTAGCTGTGGTTATTGCAAAATGGTGAGGATTGTTTGTTTCCAGGTGTACCAATATTGTTTCTTTAAAGGGACAATGTCCGTAACTTTTAGCTTATAAAACACAAAATAATTACGTTAACAAACATAACACACCAACCATTATTGAATATTTACTAAATAAAACCAAGATTGACGGA
Source organism: Cyrtodaria siliqua (assembly GCA_037043455.1). Taxonomy (NCBI): domain Eukaryota; kingdom Metazoa; phylum Mollusca; class Bivalvia; order Adapedonta; family Hiatellidae; genus Cyrtodaria; species Cyrtodaria siliqua. Next base: position 88,296 of record JAWPHD010006740.1, on the reverse strand, counting down.
ATACAAAAAAAAAAGAACCGCTTCATGGGGTTGAACTCTTAACCCTAACTAAATTTACACTCATGGGTAATAGTTAAACTGCGCAATAGTCGACCAACTCACGAATATATTACTACCGACTTGTCTGGGTCTATGCACATGTTTTTCTGCATACATTTCACTGAATAAAAATCAGACAGTTATTTGGCTATGCTTAATATCTGCTTAGTCTACTTTATATGGACAGTGTCCCTTTAAAAACCACCTTTAAACAGCATTATCCCATAAGCATAACCTTTATTTGACTTTATATGGAATATAAACGTTTTCATACCTTTGCAATATATATCTGTGTGTGAGCATGCATATTCAAGTAAAGTTATTTTCAAATGGAATTTAATGATGAACAGTTTAAAATTGTTGTAAAAGCAGCTTACTACAGTAAAATTAGAATATAATTGTCAAACTGTTATTATTGATTGTGTTATTCTTTTTCAGAGGTCAGAACCCCATCCATGTTTTAGGTCAGTATGGAAAAGACAATGCTGCGGCCATATTTGAGTTGTTCAGAGAAAGTATGCCCGCGTATCCGATTGCTAAACTAGATGCCGATGGCAACACAGGTATGTTTGGCTATTTTGTGGCTTAAGGTGCCTCAGTGTAATAGTATTATAAGGCTGCTGTAGTTATTTTAGGCGAGTGGGATGGGGGAGCATATAGTGTTGCCTTTGTCCATCCTCATGTACATCACACTTTTTTACATATGTCACACTTACTTGTCCGGACTACTTCTCCTGAGCTTAACAAATTTTTGCGATACTTGGTCGGAAGTATCAGTATGAAGTCTAATTGCGCATATCTTAGCGCTGTTCTGGTCCATTGACTTTGGCAGAGTTTTTTCAGTTGATAGCTTTTAGCGAGAGTATTAGTGTCCACACACATTTTAAGGTTATATTATATTTTTAGGCTATAAAGCTTCTGAACTCTGACAGTATGAGAGTAGAGGCAAAGGGATTGTTAACCACTAAGGGTCAGTACATTCCCCAGCATACTTTAGTGTATGTGTGGACGGTTAGTGGTTAGAGAAAATGTCCCTACCTGTATGTATGGTTCAGTTTTCAGCATATCTGAAAATCACCATTCGTATATTTTTCTGTAGGGTGTTTGATAGTCTGCTGAAAGCAGTAGAGTATAAGTAATTCTGTAAGTTATAAAGCAACATGACAACTGAGATGGCATTATTTTAATATTTAAGGAAGGTCAATAGAGATGACTTTATAATTAACACGATGTTATGTTGATATTTGTATTGAAGATAGATAGTAATCAACATATGACCTAGGCTGGTCAATTGACTGTACTTTCACACCGTACCTGCCTCACATTGGAAAGGATGCATATTTATTTATCAGCATAATCACTGCTGTGGAGATTTTGTGCATCCACTTTAATATGTTGTAGAAGATATGTTCTGATGATCAAAAAAAACTTTTTTTTTTACTTCTTCACTGGGCTATACTGTTGTATTTTATGTTGGTATTTCATTTCAGTTTTGCTGTTGGCATACATAAATGGTAATGGTAATCTGTGTCGAGCCCTGGTACGTGCCGTGTCGCCCCTGGGTGACGTCAACAAACAAGGCTTAAGCGTGTTCAATGCTCCAGTAGCTACTAAACAACTCCTATTTAAATTATTAGGTAAGTGATGCCTGGTCTTCTCCCACTTAAATAGACACATGGGATTTGAACCCGCAGCGGTAGTTAATGTTAATTATTTTGAAGTAACAGTCAATTAAACAATAGATAAATACAGAGTGAGCATACATGTATGCCTATTAAACACTTTTTATGTCACCTTTTCAAAGAAAAATCCGATACAGAGGATCACTTTGTCGTCTGTCAGTCCGTCACGAAAACTTAACGTTGTCTATAACTTTCTCCTTTCTTGATATTTCTTCATCAATTTTTCAATATATACTTATCGTGACAACATCGACATGGCCATATTAAAATATAAAGATCAAGGTCACAATGAAGGTCATTATATGGGTTAAATACTCATTTTTTTCTTCACGAAAACTTAGGCCAGTTTGTGAAGGTCATTTATCTGGGTCCAAAAAAAATTGTTATACTGACAAAGCGTGTGCCGCAGAACACCCGTCTAGTTTGTAGAAGCTAACTTCATTAAAAACAAGTTATTCTAATAATGGTAGTTAATGTTTAATTATTTTAAAGTAATAATTAAATAGTTAAAATGCCCGTTAGTTTGACCGTAGGCAAAACGCGTCTCCTTTTAACTCTTAAGCTTTGTGTGAATATACCTGTACGCCTATTATACATTCTATTACAGATATGTTATCCAAAGAGCCGCCATGGAGTGATGGAGAGATCTGCCTAGAATGTAACGTCAAATTTGGAATCAAAACCAGGAAACATCACTGGTAAGATGTGCTGTTTAAAATCCTTTACGTGCAAATTATGTTGTGTTTTGTAATCTAGAAACCCAGGGAAGGTTTTCCGCTGAGGATTTAGAAGGGTTGTTGCAGATTTAATCTTATTCTCTTCATCACCACCATCATCATTAGCCTAATCACCATCCCAACCATCATCATCAATCATCATCATCATCGTCATTGTCTCTATTATTTTCACAGATAACACCATCTTCATCATTATTATCATCATTGTCATCGTTGTTGTCCTCCTTCTCCGCCTCTCTTCCTCCCCCTTCTCTCTCTCTTCCTCCTCCTCATCCCCTTTCTCTCCCTCCTCCTCCCCCTCCTCCTCCTCCTCTCCCTCCTCTTCCTCCCACTTCTCCTTTTCATCAACATCATGGTATTCATAATAAAACTCCACCAGCAGTCCACCGTCAGTTTGATTACCGGTATAGTGTAAAAACACTGCGAACAATCTCTGCATACATGTATATTTGTTCATTTCAGTCGTCATTGTGGTCGCCTGCTGTGTGCCAAGTGTTCATCAAAAGACATGCCTATCATCAAATATAATCTCCCAAAGCCAGTACGGGTGTGCGATGTCTGCTTCGACGTGCTGTCTGTCGGAGGTGGCTTTTGAGCCGTAATGTTGCAGTACTGTGTTTGACGGGCTCATAAAAGGACCCCTGTGCCGCATGAATTTGAAGCGACTTTGTGCTTTGAAATTACACCAGATGGAATGAAATCTGTCTGACAAAGGTGCAGATTAAACCCAGCCTACTGCCATCTTCAGGCAAACTTCTGTTTTTCACGGATAAAAACATAGTCAGATGGTGGAAGTATATTATGGAAAAGGCACACAATGCAATGGATATGCATATGAATCACATGTGACCTGGACACTGACATTGTTAAGCTGACATGCGTCAATTCCTAGCAGATGTTGTAAGGGTTATTCCATTAAAACATACATGGGACCGCAGGAAGGCACTTTTGAAATAGAACACTCACCCATAGATGCAAAATTGAGTTCAAAGAACCAAATTTCAGAAAATAGAGTTCACCCATAGCTGTTTATAAAATTGCCTTCCTGGGATCCCGGGTATGTTTTAATGGAATAGCCGTAATGTGGTATATCCAAATTCATTTACTAAAAGTTTACCATGAACGCATGTCAGGTCTGTTATCACTAACAATGACATGTTGAAATTATGTTTGGACATATTTATATCCCTCTATTTTGGGGTCATTATGTTGTACATGTATTTCAAAACAAAAGCATTTAAATCCAGTAGATTCATTCAGTCTTTCAGTATATTGGTGAAAGAGTCCATGTTCGAATGTTTTCAGATATTAACAGCGATTTTTTTCACCCTTTTGGGAATGGTACCGATACCCATTCATTTGGGAAATTTGCGGCATTTTGCCTTAATTTGGAAATTATTCACTATCAAGCAAAAGCAATATTGTATGCTTAAATACATTGCAAACACATTACCATATTTACACTCTATTACCCTCACCTAAAAGAATATAGTTCCCCACGTCTTCTCTTTAAATAAAGTTTCACTGAAACTATTAAAAAAAATAAAACAAAAAAATAAAAATTTGGGAATTTTTTCACTCCAGTTGGAAAGAAACATTCTTTTTGCCATTGGGAATGGTACCGTTTTTAACACTGGATAAAGCACACAGGAGTGTTGCCATGGAGATGGCTAGTACATGATAGATCAGTGTTTATAACTTCGCCGTACTGTGGCAGTATTTGTGACCAGTCAATGTGATTTTTTTTTTTAACAAGCCTAATTATGAAAGAATGGTTGTGTTTAAGTCCAGGCACATTGAAATAAATGTATTTGTTTGGAAATAAATAATTTTAACTTTAACGTGCATAGTAACCATGTTTTTTTTTGTTTTTTTTGTTTAATAATATTTTATTGCAGATATGTTATAATACATCAATTCAACATCACAATATTCATAGAAACATATACAAATTGCACCCATTAAACAACAGATATACTGCCACAAACGTCAACAATTCAGTACTGGTTAATGTGTTCCTAACACATTTTATTGTTTTTGACAGTTTTACTGACAAACTAAATTATGACTAATTTTTCGTGAGTTAAGTTAATACATGACTTGACTTGTGGAGGGTTATTCCCTATGTACTAGTCACAACGTTTTGAACGATCAACATTAAAGAGTGTTTTGCCGAGAGCATTAGAATGTACATTTTTGTTACTAAACGAGTTATAAAACCTTATATTATATAAATATTGCATCCCTGTGAGGATGACAGTGGAAATTGTCAACCTGAGGAAAATAATGTCGACCGAGGCAAAGTCAAGGTTGACACTATTTTACCGAAGGTTGGCAATATCCACTGTCACGTTGACTGGGATGCAATATTTATTTTATTATACCGAAAAAAAGAGATTTTTTTGGGCGTGAAATGAAACATGTAAAACCAGGTCCATTTCGTTAAAAAGAGGATGTTTTTATTTATTAACCAGTTTTAATTTAAGTAACGCGTTATGGTCACCCAAAAACATTATTCATCTGTTAAAAAATGCACATTCATCAACATTTTAGAAATATAAATAACATAATAATGTACTTGTACGAAAAAAGTGTTCACCCATTCATTTGTGTATAACGTGTTAGTCATGGAAAAAATCAATATCTATTTATAAATGGACTGCGACATCGGATTTTATCATATGACATACATTGATTACGAGATGATGCAATTGGGAGGATAACATTATAAAAAAATGCTGCCCTCCAGTGACATCACTCCAGGGTGTGACATTACAACAGCGAAATGTTAGATAGTAGTCTATGGGAATTTAACATGAGGTATAATAAAGGAAATTGCCATATGCTCATTGACTGACATGTACTTCAAATGGAAAATTGATTATGGATTGATGATATCGACAGTTTATTTGTGGTGAAGTTTCCGGAAATATATGTAAAAAAACACTAAATTTCTGTTCTAATTTCTGTTCTCTGTATCAGTTATGTGGGTCAAAAATGTGATAAAGTTTTGCTGTTGGCATGTGTTAAATAACTATAAAGGACAATAATTACCTTTAAAAATAATTTGGTTTGTAAAACTACCTTGGTTTTCAATTTCACGATACTTCATTTGTACGTAATTGTAAAGATTGAAAAAAGTACACATGCCATGAATTGTCATCGATCAAATTGGTTTTACTCACTCTTGTTGTTCCTTACATTATTGGCACTGACTTTGTAAAATCATTGCAGTTTTGTTTATTGTGTATAAATTGAAGAAAACAACACCACAAAACAAGAATTGCTTGGTAGTAGCTTGTCAGATATGCTAGCTTGTCAGATATGCTAGCTTGTCAATAACTTCAGGGTGAGAAGGTTCTAGGCCCGTTCTCCATATTTTATCTCGATGTACATGGAGGATGAGTCTGGCATGTTCATTACTGTTAGGAGCCATATAACCTTTCATGTGTTGGTGCGCCGTTAAACCCAATTCAATTAAATTAAAATTGTCAATAAATTGTTTAAAGCATCCATGGTGGTGTATATGAGCTTTTAAAACTGTTTTTATACCCCAACTTTCACAAAGTGAAGAGGGTGCTATATAGGAATCATGTTGTTCACAATGTCTCCTCGTGTAACACATTTTTGTTTAGTCGCGTCCTGTCTCATTGCCTAACATATTTGTATTACTTGCATTCCTCAAACAGTTCTGAATGCATTGTTCCCAAACTTTATGTACACATAAAAACTGATAAAAAATCGGGGGTATTAATCACCTTCAGTGATAGTTCTAGTTTTGTAAGAGTACATCAAATATTTGTGTTTGTTCAAAAGCAGCAAAAATGAACAAATTCATTATTTTCAACTAGAATCTCAGCATACATCCGCCACAAAATACTCGTTTGTCTTAACTGTTGTATTTTAGCAATAAATATTCAGTTGCCATAGTAACACATTATGCATATATTAGCAATAAAGGAATTTAGGATTCATCATTGTAGTAGATATAGACAATATCATGTTAGTGCCTGATCACATCCAGTTTATCAGGCTCGGCTGAGAAAAAAAAGAAGTTCGAGGCTGTGCCGAAGGCTTCCTTTTTTTCGTGCTGAGCCTGATAAACTGGATGTGATCAGGCACTAACATGATATTCTATTTATCATGTTGATTGTTTATGATCATTTAATTTACTTTTTTACCATTTTCTTTTCATTTTTTTCCGTTCAAAAATACCCAGACGTCATCAAATATATTCTGACGTCATCAAAAGAAGTGCTGACGTCATCAAAAGACGTGCACCCGAAGGATAGGAACCTAACTGCCGAGATAAGGTTTAATCTCAGGCACCCTGTTTCTCGGCAGAATTATGCAGATCGACATGATAAATTATAGTTGTGTAACAGTTGATGAGTTGGTTTCCTTATTGTTCTGTAATATTGAGATACTGTGAAACCTTGCTTGGCAACGTCTTTCATTTTAAGACCAGAATTCTAATTTTAAAGATTGTCAATGACTGAAGTCCTTCTTGGTAATACAATTAATAAACCGTCCGGATAGGGCCTCCGTATATCCAGGCAGATCCCCCGGATTCATGTCCATTTTGTCATTTTTGTCATGTTTCCTGTTGTGTTTCAGCTGCTTCTTAAGTGGTGGCAGGAAACAATGATCGTGGCTCCAGCGAAAAAAGGCGTGTTTACAAGAGAATTTGCAGCAGCTCTGCAGTTCTGCAGGCGAGAAGGTTGTAGGCCCATTCTACATATTTTTATCTAGATGTACATGGAGAGTGGGCCTAAAATGTTTATTCCTGTTGGCGCCATATAACCTGTTTGTGATGGTGCACCGTAAAAACCAATACAACTCGATTCAAAACAGGCTTCATTGTATTGGCAAATTGTCGGAGTTCTCCGAATTATGACAAAGTAATATCGAATTTCATGTTTGTTTGAATAGATTCTACCCATTTTACAATGAATACTTGCATATGTATATTTCTATGTTTTGTGCGTATTGTATTTGTTATTGCTTGTATACATAAAATTGCGTTGATGTGCAGACAGGCCAGTTAAAATACTTGTTTTAAAATATATATGCAGGAAATCCAGCTTGCTGTTTAAAAAAACATTTTTTCTTAGGACGCTTTTTTTTCTTTCTTGACCAAACACATGCTTCATATAAAGCTGGTAATAATTATAGTACATTAAGCATTGTGATTTAGCTGGAATGACAAACCTTATAGGGACACATGATAATCTTAACTTACCCAATATTATTTCTGAGAAATTTTATTTTCGATGGTGTTATTGGGCCTGGAATGGTCATTCCTGTTAGTGCCATATAACCTTTTTGTCAACTCGATTCAACTCCATGGTGTTTGAGTTATACAGTGTTCAAGCTACTGAGAGAGGGTTATAAATATTGACATTTCTTTTAAAAATTTTTTTTTTGATTTTTAGCTTGACGGTTTTGAAAAAAAAAAAGGTTATTGGTCTGCGATGGATTATTAATTGTAACATCTACAAATTCGAGTGTTTGCATCTGCTTTTGATGCTCTTGTTGAAAAGAAGTGGCTGCTGGTGGCCATGTTTGACATCCAGTCAAAATGAACCTTGATTAGAACCAACTACATGTCGTTGCCAGTCATTTTGGTAAAGGTTCCAAATAAATATCTCTTATGGTTTTTAAAGTAGTCGCCACAAAATCGCATTTTTAAAATCTATTTTTAGCCGTGGTGGCCATCTTCAATTTCCGGCCGACCTGAAAAGAAATTGCATTAAAGACAGGGAATGTTTACACATTTTTGTTGGTGTTAAAACAATATCTACTTATTAATTTCAAAAATCATCATTATCAACAACTAAAACACAACAAAGACAGAAGATTGCCAGCAATTTTTGATGCATGAACATTCGAAAAAGCTGCCAAACACAAGATTGGCATGTGTCTTTTTAAGACAGAAAAACGTGCAATATTTGTTAGTATAATCATAATGTACATGTAAGTTTCCGTTTTATATTTATTAATCATTTTGGTTAGATTTATAACAATTATGTTCACCGTTGGGATATCCCATTGAAATTTTCCTATAAAATTGGACAAAACAACTCGTTAGTTTCATGTGAAAATATTAAGACGCATTTGAGTTATATTTCCTACCAATTTTATTATATACTTATGATGGGATTTCACACCAGGGGACATACTGCTAGCCAATGCAGAACATTCCATGTTTTACTTTTGTCTATGTAATTCAGGATATGCTCAAATAAGAACATATAATTTATTACTCGCTTTGATTTGAAACATTTAGTTCATCGCTTGTCATTTAGTACCTTTATACACTGTTCATGTATTTGTTTTAATATGTTTAATTATGTTTTGCAGTGATTGTAGTAAGTTAATATAAAGTGCTATTTTTATTGCCATTTATAAAAGAGAAATCTATAGCAAACAACTTTTATTTGCCTTATTATAGGTGGAGTGAGGTTCGAGGCCAAGTAAGTGTAGGCAATATCAACTATATGGATGTTATTAGTTTCATTTATTAACCAAATGATACATGTGATCTTTGTTTGCTGATAAGATAAAGAAAGCAAGCTGCCTCGTGTAATTCTTTATCTAGTAGTAAACCCTTTACCAGCTAAGCACGACTATAATACCATTTGCGTGTATCGTAAACCCAGATCAGCCTGCGAGTAAAGGCTGATCAGGTTTTACAATGTCTGGCTGCTGATCAATCGTTTTTCCCAAAACACCGCTTTGTCTCATAAATGGAATGGTCTTAATTCAAAGAAAGAACAGACCATTATGTGCTCATACGTTTTGATGAAACATGCAGTGTGAGAAGATAGTTATTGTACACATTTGCTCGTATTTCATACAACCTATGGGGTAATGAGTAATTGTACACATTTGCCTCGTATTTCATACAACCTATGGGGTAATGAGTTATTGTACACATTTGCTCGTATTTCATACAACCTATGGGGTAATGAGTAATTGTACACATTTGCTCGTATTTCATACAACCTATGGGGTAATGAGTAATTGTACACATTTGCTCGTATTTCATACAACCTATGGGGTAATGAGTAATTGTACACATTTGCTCGTATTTCATACAACCTATGGGGTAATGAGTAATTGTACACATTTGCTCGTATTTCATACAACCTATGGGGTAATGAGTAATTGTACACATTTGCTCGTATTTCATACAACCTATGGGGTAATGAGTAATTGTACACATTTGCTCGTATTTCATACAACCTATGGGGTAATGAGTAATTGTACACATTTGCTCGTATTTCATACAACCTATGGGGTAATGAGTAATTGTACACATTTGCTCGTATTTCATACAACCTATGGGGTAATGAGTAATTGTACACATTTGCTCGTATTTCATACAACCTATGGGGTAATGAGTAATTGTACACATTTGCTCGTATTTCATACAACCTATGGGGTAATGAGTAATTGTACACATTTGCTCGTATTTCATACAACCTATGGGGTAATGAGTAATTGTACACATTTGCTCGTATTTCATACAACCTATGGGGTAATGAGTAATTGTACACATTTGCTCGTATTTCATACTACCTATGGGGTAATGAGTAATTGTACACATTTGCTCGTATTTCATACTACCTATGGGGTAATGAGTAATTGTACACATTTGCTCGTATTTCATACTACCTATGGGGTAATGAGTAATTGTACACATTTGCTCGTATTTCATACAACCTATGGGGTAATGTCATATACTAGTATAGCATATATCTGGATGAAATGTGTCGTATTTTCATAACCAATTCTTCAAGGTCTTTATCATGACACCGCTTATGCAAACGTGGAAACGTGGCTCCTTCGTAAATGGAGTGGCTACTATAGAATTTGCAGCATCTCTGCAGTTCTGCAGGTAAGATGGTTCTAGGCCCATTCTTCGTATTTATCTTGATGTAAATGGAGGATGAGCCTGGCACGTTCATTCCTGTTATGCACCATATAACCTTTCATGTGATGGTGCGCCTTAAAAAACAATTAAGTTAATTACAAATTCCTTCAATGAGCCTGACTAAAACATTACTTTTTGTCAAGAAAATAGTATGTTTTAAATGTTTTAAATCTAATATTTTGTGTTTATAAGTTCCTTACTGACAGATGAATCACGGACTGTCTCTGATAGAAATATATTGTATCTGTTTAGATAGCTGACACACCGACTGTTACTACACTTATGAACAAGAACACTAAATAGTGCAGTATTTGCATTCACTTGATATTTTCTGTTAAAAAATAACAGCGTCTAATTTCGAATAAAGTGCGCACTCATCCAATGTGTCTCAGTAGAAAAGAACTATTCCACTGTCGAAAATACACTGACTGTAGTTGCCTCCCTTACATGTTTTTAATCATTATCGTTGGTACTTTAAGGGCAGTAAGATAGTGTAAATATAATAAAATAATGTAAATACAAGAACTGAATTCTTTTTTTTTGCATTTATGCAGTTTTAAATGCCGGTATTAAATGGCTAATTTACCATAAAGGGCCAACACGTTGTGGATTTTGCTATTTTATACCAATAAATGTCGAAAAATGTAAATCAGTTCTTAATTTTATTTATTTATAAGCTGAAATTAAAATGACTGTAACAAAGAGACCATATAGCATAGTTTTTCGATCACTGTTGTTGTTTGTATTGTTTGTTGATATTTTTGTTGTTATTAAAAAGTGCTTCCTTTATTGTTTTAAGGTTGTTTTGTCACATACATCAGGTCTATGTTTTAGTGAAATACTGTTGCTTCCAGATCATGTTTGACATGGAAATAGTTAAATTGTGCTTGGAAAAAAACTTCATCTCAAACAAACGCTCGAAACATTAGGTTTGGAGCACTGTTGTTGTTGTTGTGCATATATGTTGTTATTCATATTACAAGTATGTGATAGTATAATCTTATATTTGAATAATAAAACAAAAAACACTTCAATTTATTATTGTATCCTTCATAATACATCCTGTCAATTGCATATAGAACATGGCTGCATAGACAGCATTGAAGAGATGGCTTGGGTTACTGCCTGAAGTCACATGCCCCATTATACAAATGAAGACGTACCGCACGATCAGGTTCTTTAAAACGAAGACCGTTTTGTATTGACATATGTCACTGGGTTCCAAACGAACACCACTGGATGACGCTGCAGATCACATGGCTCATTTATTACAAACAAACACCACTGTGTGCCGCCAAATGTCGCTTGTCTCAGTTCTTAGAAACAAACACCAATGTGTGCCACAAAATGTCGCATGTCTCATTCCTTTCAAACATCACTGTGTGTGCCGCCAAATGTCATGGCAAATTTCTTACAAACACCACTGTGTGGTGCCAATTGTCATGGCTAATTTCTTGCAAACACCACTATGTGGTGGCAATTGTCATGGCTCATACAAACACACAAAAGTCACATGGCTAATTTCTTGCAAACATCACTGTGTGGTGTCAACAATTACATGGCTAATTCCTTGCAAACACCACTGTGTGCCGTCAAATGTCACGTGCCGTCAAATGTCACGTGACTCATTTCTTGCAAACCATGTGTGCCGTCAAATGGCATATGGCTCATTCCGTACAAACACCACTGTGTGGTGCCAACTGTCAAGGCTCATTCCTTACAAACACCACTGTGTGGTGCCAACTGTCAAGGCTCATTTCTTACAAACACCACTGTGTGGTGCCAACTGTCAAGGCTCATTCCTTACAAACACCACTGTGTGGTGCCAACTGTCGTGTGGCTCATTCCTTACAAACACCACTGTGTGGTGCCAACTGTCATGTGGCTCATTCCTTACAAACACCACTGTGTGGTGCCAACTGTCATGTGGCTCATTCCTTACACACCACTGTGTGGTGCCAACTGTCATGTGGCTCATTCCTTACAAACACCACTGTGTGGTGCCAACTGTCATGTGGCTCATTTCTTACAAACACCACTGTGTGGTGCCAACTGTCATGTGGCTCATTCCTTACAAACACCACTGTGTGGTGCCAACTGTCATGTGGCTCATTCCTTACAAACACCACTGTGTGGTGCCAACTGTCATGTGTCTCATTCCTTAAAACACCACTGTGTGGTGTCAACTGTCATGGCTTATTCCTTACAAACATCACTGTGTGGTGTCAACTGTCATGTGGCTCATTTCTTACAAACACCACTGTGTGGGCTCATTTCTTACAAACACCACTGTGTGGTGCCAACTGTCATATGGCTCATTTCTTACAAACACCACTGTGTGGTGCCAACTGTCAAGGCTCATTTCTTACAAACACCACCGTGTGGTGCCAACTGTCATATGGCTCATTTCTTACAAACACCACTGTGTGGTGCCAACTGTCATATGGCTCATTTCTTACAAACACCACTGTGTTGTGCCAACTGTCAAGGCTCATTTCTTACAAACACCACTATGTGGTGCCAACTGTCATATGGCTATTTTCTTGCAAAGATCACTGTGTAGTGCCAACTGTCAAGGCTCATTTCTTACAAACACCACTATGTGGTGCCAACTGTCATATGGCTATTTTCTTGCAAATACCACTGTGTAGTGCCAACTGTCATGGCTCATTTCTTACAAACACCACTGTGTGGTGCCAACTGTCAAGGCTCATTTCTTACAAACACCACTATGTGGTGCCAACTGTCATATGGCTATTTTCTTGCAAACACCACTGTGTGGTGCCAACTGTCATTATGTCTAATTTCTTACAAACAATACTGTGGGGTGCCAATTGTCATGGCTCATTTCTTACAAACACCACTGTGTGGTGCTAACTGTGATATGGCTCATTTCTTACAAACACCACTATGTGGTGCCAACTAGCATGGCTCATTTCTTACAAACACCACTGTGTGCCACCAATGCCACCTATCTCATTTCATATAAACAAACACCACTGTGTGCCGCCAAATGTCACATATTTCATTTCTTACAAACAAAGACCATTGGATGTCACGCCCCTAGTCACGTTACTCATTTCTTACAAACATAAACCTTTATTGCCGCACTATGTCACATTTGATGGCGGCCTATGTTACATGGCCCATTCCTTACAAATGCCGTTTCCATTAGGTGTCGCACTGTATCAACTTATTCCTTAGGCCACCCTAACAAGCATTTATGTTTGCCCTTTCTCGACCCTAATTTCATATAGTTTTATTTTATTATATTTTAAAAAGCAAAAGTTAACAAAACATAAAAAAAACCATTGCACTTTTAATTATTAATTAAATTGAACTGGCATGTATTTATACATAAAAATTAGTGAATAAAAAACAAAAACAAAACTGGAAACGAAGATTTGGGTAGGACCCTTTTTTCGGGTCGGTCGGGAAAGGGCAAACATAATATTTTTAAGTGTGACCTTTTGCTACCTACTCAACGGACGTATTTACCACTTCGTTTCAATACACGAAGCAAAGGAGAGTACTTTTTTTAAAATAAGAGTACTTAATATATGTACAAGCAAAGCCACCTTATTATATCACATGATTCATTTCTTACAAACGAAGACCATCGGAGACCGCATGTTCCGTTAATGCAGGCTATATGACCCATGCATGATGACTCTTGAGTAGGCCTACTGCCGAAGTTAGCAATGTCATTTTTTTTTTTTACAAAAGTTAACACTGAGCAAATCGCTAATTTCTTAAGATTTAATACAGTTATTTATTAAGTCAAGTTATTGTTAAGCTTATGGGTAAATAATAGTTATACCGTTCTCACACCATTACATATGTCCGTCGCAACCAGTGATATCATCATTTTTGTCTCCTCCTTAGTGAAGGACGAAACATAGGATAACATTTTCAGGTGGCACCCCCAACACTTGGTAAACCATTCCTTGACTGTCCGTTATATCGTCAAAACCGTGGAAGGTGTCACTTTGATACGTCGAAACCTTTAATAATACCTCTCGATATTTGGAAGACATATTGAACATTGCCAACCCTTTCATAGTACGGTTAATTACATTTATTCTAAAGGACTTTAAAACAAGGCTAATATGTCTGACAGTGTATTTTTATTCGCTCGATCAACATCACTCTATTAATCAAAGTACTGAAAGTACCGAGAATGTAAGGTTTAATAGGAAAGACTGCATGAATATTTGCACGAATGCTGGACATTTACCATTTCCATACATTTGACATAGTTTTAGCAAACTTGGCGATCTTGGGCGACCTACAAAAAGCTTAGAGGGTCGATCCATTCCAAATATATTGTGATCAATTGTCATTAAACTGTTTAAAATCTAGACTAGAATATTGTTTTATGAAATTGCTGATGGATAGACAGATTTGTGTTTTATGGCCAAACTGTCACTCAAGATGACCTCCATGTCTAAAATTATGTCATTTACAGAGTGGCAGTCTTCCGGGAAAAGATGCAAAAGAGTGCCTGTATCGCTCTACTGGCTTGAATAGTCTAAGGCCTACTCGAAAATATTTTTTTCAAAAAAAAACAATAACTCTGATGTGTCTAGACTGATGTCTTTCGAATCGGCCTGTTTGGGCTCGCAGTAGAAATTATGCAGAAGCGCAGAAGCAGTCGTTCTAAAAGTAGCTACATCGAGTTTCCGTTTATTTCTGTTATAATTATTCAATAGAAGACGTTTCTTCATGTATTTAAAGCTATACGATGTTTCAACTATTCGCTCCTGAAAATCAAATGTTCTTACAGAAAATATAGATTTGGTTTCATTTCCTTCCGAAACTTGTTAACCCTACTGGCAGTCTTACCTAAATGAAAATGATCTCTCAGACCTAAGCGTGCGTTGCGGGTCGTTTTTCCCTGTAGTAGCTTCACATTTTCTCTTGTGCACTGCTATTGACTTGTAGCTCTACATGTTTTATGAACATTTTGCCCAGGCTGTACAATTAACTTGTCGCCACGAGCTATACTTCTTCTATTCACACCATCAAACCCTTTCTTCATTAAAATAACAGTATATTGTCCATTGTCAAAACTGTCCTCGCAAATTGAACAAATGTTCATTTTTGAAAGTAAAACAGATCTACTATCACAGCTGTACTATCATAAAGAAACTGCAGAAACTGCAGAAAACATGAACTTGAAGATATAAGACTGTATTCTGTTATGATTAAATAAGTGCTATACATTCCGCGAAGAGCCGACTCGAAGTACGCTGTCATTTTTGTTTAGCTAATATTGTGACGAGACGAGGTACGAAACTGAGGACGAAACGCAATTGCTCATTTTGATACTCAAACAGTTTTTATACATATCGTTTTCTCGTCAACCTACCTTATAAAATCATCCAAACATAAACAGAAAAAGTAATATGTATAAATGCATATAGGAATTAATTCAGGGTAGAAATAACTGTAGTACGAACAGGCAAGATTGTAAATGAACTAGTAACCGGATAGCGGAATTATCCGAATTTCGAAATACGCTACAATGTTTTCTTCTGTAGCAAATTTGTCCAATTCCTGTAACCGGATAGCGCAATTATCCGAATTTCGAAATACGCTACAATGTTTTTTTTCTGAAGCAAATTTGTCCAATTCTTGTTTTCTAATCATATATTTATATATTGTTTTAGAAACAATTGAAAAATCTTCTGTTGCAATTTTTCCGGGGTGTTTTGTTACTTTCACTTGCCTAATATACGCCACATCGTGTTTCTCCCTTGATGAGAAAACCTTGCAAAAATTCGCCCACAACTCATACATAATGAGATTTTCGTAGAGTTTCTCTACCTGTTTATTTGCATTATAGTTGTTTTCAGCATCCAATACTTTCGTCTAGCATAGATCAGCATATAGGTACGACTTGAAGCCTCGATTTTTGAGAAAACATGTAGGTTTTCCGCCAGATTACGATGAGGAGGCGCCAAAAGCAATGACTATGAATTCAAGAGTTGAAAATCAACATTGCATTCAAAAATGGAGAAATAGTAAACAAAATCTATAACAAAAGAGATGATTTTAATTTTGATGTTCCACAATCAATTTCTTATGCGGTTATGTTTATGTTTCTTAACTTTCTAGTGCTTGTAGTCGAGTTGAGGACTTTAATATCCGTAAACTTTGTATAACTAAACAGCTACTCCATCAGGGCTACCGTTAGCGAAAACTTTGAAAAACCTTCGCAAAATTGTATTATCATAACCATTATCTACGTTTACTATACAAAAGTAATTAAAAAAACTTCTGCATCAAGGACTTTCACAACCTGACTTCTATGGTGATGAGATTTACAAACTTCGTAAGATCCTTGTTCATGATCACTTTCAAACAAGCTTTATTAAATATATCAAAAGAGGTTATCATTTAGCAACGCTCTGCATGCTGACTCATTTACAGTTCGCCACTATGCTTTTCTCTTCGACTGTGAGATGACCTGAGATATTGAGGGGCCGTATAATGGACATATGCCTAAATCCTGAAACCATGGTAACGTTTGATATTCTCAATATTTTCTTCTGTTATTGCTCTGGCTTTTGCCAAGTCATTGATTTCTTGCTTTTTGGTTTTCTAAGCTTTATATTCATACATGATCATCTTTGTGTCATACTTACCTTGCCAATTAATGCTGCCTCTTTTGTTACAAGATATAACCTGACGGTGATATTTTTATTTACACTGTTCGTTTATTGGGATGGCAATATGGTAAGAGTGAGATATGGTGCACCCTAGAACCTGGTTTATACCCTCAACCTAGAACCTGGTTTATACCCCAACCTAGAACCTGGTTTATACCCCCAACCTAGAACCTGGTTTATACCCACTACCTAGAACCTGGTTTATACCCCAACCTAGAACCTGGTTTATACCCCCAACCTAGAACCTGGTTTATACCCCCAACCTAGAACCTGGTTTATACCCCCAATCTAGAACCTGGTTTATACCCCCAATCTAGAACCTGGTTTATACCCCCAACCTAGAACCTGGTTTATACCCCCAATCTAGAACCTGGTTTATACCCCCAACCTAGAACCTGGTTTATACCCCAACCTAGAACCTGGTTTATACCCCCAACCTAGAACCTGGTTTATACCCCCAACCTAGAACCTGGTTTATACCCCAACCTAGAACCTGGTTTATACCCCCACCCTAGAACCTGGTTTATACCCCCGAGCGACCTTTTGCCACTGACCGTTCCAAGGTGGTACCGCTAATTTTAACCCTTTTATGTTTGTGCTATCACGTACGTTGCTTCTATTTTTCCATGTATTTGTTGTTTTGTGTTCGTGGTTTTGGTTGATTGTGTACCTTGTATGCTACATTTCCTGTTTGACATGTATATATATTTGTGATATGCACAATAACTGATGTAAGCCCTCCCAGCCAGTGACCCTGCCATTGACGTTAAAGACAAACGAACGTTGTCAATTCTTCTTGGTTAAAGTTTCGGTTTACATTTTATTAAAACAATATTTTCAGAAAGTTAATTATATTTGGAATGCATTGACATTTAAAAAAAAAAGTCTATGTTTAAATCCGACAATCACATATTTATTCACAACAGGAATCTGATAACTGGCCTCCAGCTGAAGAGAATAATGCCCTTTGTGCAGTGTCAGTATTATATTCTTTCTGTTTTAAATATAAGAAGAGGAAAGAAGAATGAGATTTCGTACTTTTCGAGTTTTAAGGTCTATTTTTTTTTGGGTAATATACTTGAAGTAGTGCAAATACGTATTTAATTTGAAACCGAAGCTCGCACTTCTAGTGTTGCTTCAATTTGTTTTACAATCGTATTTACCTTTCCGGATTGCCTCCAGTACTGCGTATATAAACTGAACTACAACATGTAGTTTGAAATTTAAAACAACATACAAATGCAAACCTAAATGCCTGCTTCGTAAACTCTCTACACTAATTTGTGACAGTGTCAAGAAAAACTAGTGATTTTCAAATCTAGATCGTCAAGTCTGTGACACATTTTACTTTTTTTTTAAAAGCATCACAATTTAGATGATTCTTTCTTTTTAGAATCAATGGACCAACAAGTAGATCGATCTATATTATAACAAATCATGAATATAAACATTAAATAGGTACTAAATTTAAAGTTTCTTTATATGTAATAACATTTGTTGATAGTAGATCGTCGCAATTCCTTTACCGTTTGCCACCCAGAATCACCCTGATTGTGACAGACCTCTCTAAGGGTGATTAAGATAGATTCATGCGTTGAAACGAACCGTCACGTCGTTTAATAAATAATTCAGCACATAAGTCACCGACTTATGACCATCACTAACATGGTATAGTTCAAATGGTCGAAACAAATAACACTTGGGTATTTCATTTTTCATGTTTTATTTGTTGATGAATATTTGTGTTTATTGATATATGCAATTTTAAACCTATACTCGTTTCAATTGTTTTGTTAATGTTTTTATAAATCATATTTCATTTTGTTTCAAAATAGATCAATGTCATTTTAGTTCACTACTCTCCACGTATATATGTGACCAGAGATGGCATACACAAAACGTATTCATGAAATGTTCAAAACTCATCACAGTTTTTTTTAATGTCCTAAATAAAAAAACGTGAAAACACAACCCCGAATCATGTTCCCTACGGAAACAACGATCACTTAGGCCACTGGCATTGTCATTGAATGGAGATGACTTCCGGGATTCAATTTCTTCAAGATGCTTGATTTTTCTTGTAGTTTTCTGAACATAAAGGCGGAAATGATGGTGGAGGCAACCAGCCCAGAGACCATGATTATCACTATAGCAACGAACGCTCCCTGGTTCATACAGATACCTCCCTTGTCCTCTGGGCCTGAAAGTAAATAAGATGTTTATGTTATATCTGATATAGTTGATGTTAGAATATTCATGTTGCGTGCAAATTTATACTAGACCGGAAAATCCATGTTCGTGGTTTTTAATATTTTTTATATGAGTTTTCACTAAAAGCTTGTTTTAAAATCGTTTTTGTTTATTACCTGATATGTTGTACACCACATCGATTGAATAAACACTTGGCTAACCAAAATAAAGCTTAAACGCGTGGATATTATAGTCAATCTCATTAAAATTAGACCCTTTATCACGCTCCGATACTCTACACTACAATAGCTACTATAGCGGAGAGTATCAAAGCGTAATCAGGATATGACTTTAATGAGCTACTATAGCGGAGGGTATCGAAGCGTAATCAGGATATGACTTTAATGAGCTACTATAGCGGAGGGTATCGAAGCGTAATCAGGATATGACTTAAATGAGCTACTATAGCGGAGAGTATCGAAGCGTAATCAGGATATGACTTTAATGAGCTACTATAGCGGAGAGTATCGAAGCGTAATTAGAATATGATTTTAATGAGCTACTATAGCGGAGAGTATCGAAGCGTAATTAGAATATGATTTTAATGAGACTGATTATAGGAGGAACGTATTTAGGCTTTTTATTGTAGGAGAACCTAAAAGCCAATTGCCACATAGGTTTTTGACGTATGCTGAAATTGCTGATGCAATATTATTATAAACAAATAGTAACACGAAAAACAACAAAAAACAACAACAACATCAAAAAAGCTAGATGTTTGAAACTATTCGAATAAGTATTAATTATGTTCTCATATATATGCAAGTTATTTAAATGTATAAAACCTTACGGGACGCTACGAGTTTCAATGTGTCCAACATTTCAGTGTGTAAAACAGTTCAGCTGTGTCAAACATTTCAGTGTGTCAAAACTTCAAAAACAAATTACGACGACTTACTTTCTATGACGACCTCCTCAGTGGTGATGGAGATAGAACTACCGACGCTGATATCTTCTATTCCACTGTCTTGCTGAGCCTGACGCTTCTCGATACCTCTCCTCTTCCTGCCGTAACTCTGACTTCCGTCAGCACAGACCGTCTGCAAAATTTACAGTAGCGTCTAATGTCGGTTTTACAATAAATGTTAACGTGAATTAACCTTCGTCATTTTATCACAGTAGTGTTCTATTATATATTATACAGGGACCGAAGACGATCTGGAAGAATTAAATACGAATACGACCATCACAATGTGTCTGAGTGGTTGAGTTTTTCTGGCCAAATATTTTCATGAACAATAATTATACCGAAGGTAACATGCACCTCAATTTACATTTCACGTGAAACTGAATCACACATTATAATGGTTTTCATTTTGATTTGGATGGAGACCGACCGCTCTTCCAATCATTCAAATAAACAAATCTGATGTTTTAGAACTGCTATTATACTGGATCCGTGTAGCATAGTGTAACGAAGAAATCAGAAGCGGGCCGGGTGACCGAGGCTACGGATTTCCAAATTGTGAATGTTCCGAATGGGTCGGTTGGGAATACCTCGGTTATCATCCGAACGCCATTGTTTGGAGCCGTTGATTCGACAAATCGACTCAAGTGGCCCAGTTGTTGTGGAAAGTGTCCGGACGGCGGAAGACATATAGCCTATACTTACAGGGGTACAAGATCCAAGACAGACTTGCATGGTGCACGAGAAGGGCATAGCAACTGATCCGCCGTTAAGATCTGTGGTACGGAAAGCACCGAAGGTTGCCGACAATTCTCCTTGTTGGACTCGGGTGATGTGGGGGAATAGGTCTATATCCGTGGAACAACTGTATAAATGTATAGCTTGATTAATTAAATGGTGTGAATCATAAACAAATGGCGACGTCTCGGCTTGGGACATTCTGTTTACTAGTATTGCGATTTGATTAAGATAATATACGAGAACTTTAAATTGCTGCTGTTTCCTGTTACACGTGTTTTATTTAAACTATTTACAATACTATACACTAGTTGTACATGGGTAACAAAATGATTAGATCGAAATATGCAATCATAGAGTCGTCTTATCAAAGGATTAAACGAATAGCAGGTTAAAGAAGAATCAAAATACAAAACCAAGAAGGAAAAATAATCGAAGAAGACTGAAGAAGAAAAAAGACGGAGGCATAAGCAACACAGAACAATCACGTCAGCCGTAGATCTTAAGCTGGTAATTTACTAATAGTTTTATAAAGTAAGTTTCTTAATATTCTAAAGAGGTTTTAGTTTTCTACAGGACGTTAAACATTAGCGCTTTACTATGGAACATTTAGGCAAAGGTTATGACCTTTCTCCACATGACACCGGGACATCGGACTTTTTCCAGCATAACTCTCCTGCATTCATCTTTACAACGCCCGCATTCCAGGAAGACCAAAATTCATTACGTCGTTAAAATAAAAAATAAAATAATGTAAGAGCAATCCAAATTAAAACAGAAAAGATTAAGGAGGGAATGACAAAATTAGATAACGAAATAACGACAGTCGTCAGATTTTACTTACGCGTCAGCAATCAGCCCGATGGTTGAGGCGAAGCAGTCTTTGGTCTTGATATCAAAGTCCTCTAAAATGGTCAAAAAAACATTTGACTCGACTTAAACTCCACATAATGATAACATTGGAAACCATAAAATGGAGATACCTTTATTGATTTCATCAAATTCTGATTTCATCAAATTCAGTACGGTATTGCCATCATTAAAAGCAACACAAACGTGCATTTCATTTTTTGAAATAATTGTGTAAAACGTATTTGGATAGTTGTAAACAAAGAAACCAATTATTATTATATTATCCGGTATTTCCAATTATTCTCTGTTTTTAATGGTCAGTACAGTACATACCGATGTAGTCCGAGTCGAGCTTGAGGACCATGGTGACAATGTCCGTGAGCTTGACCGTTTGTCCGCTGATGTCCTCACCGTTTTTGTACAAGGTCATTCTGGCGGTCGGTTTTACGGTCTTGTTCTGTCCTGCATCATCGTCTTTGTCCCTGCAGAAGAAAACACGGTAACAGTGAGGAATCTAGGTAACAGTGAGGAATCTAGGTGTGATGAATCTAGGTAACAGTGAGGAATATAGGTAACAGTGAGGAATCTAGGTGAATTAAATTTAAGCTCAAAAACACAAGTTTTGGATTATTTAAGAGTCGGGAGAGAAGGAGTTACCCGTACTCTTACTATGGAATATATTCTCTGGTTTTCAGTAAATTAGACAAAGCAGTAGGAATAAGGGACTTTTTGAAATTACGCGGTAGCGCCGTTAATTGGCTTTTATTTGAGTCGTCTTTCACTAGACTACGGTGCACCCTGACTGTCAAGAACGATTATTATGAATTAAATAAACCCAACAGCGGTAAGTAAAATTCATGTACTATTCACTTGTGTGTTGTGTCTTTGATAGTTTTTATTAGTTAAAATATGTGTTTGACTGGTCTTTAGATAGGAAATGATGCATTAAATACAATGTTAAGATGATCTTTTGATGATATAAACAATGCCTGCATGTGCATGTGCTGAGTGTTTTTTTTAATTAATGAACCTTTTTATAATTTCACATTTAAAAGAACGGAAGACCCCATGATTCATTGGCTGATAACTTCAAAGGAAGAACATTTAATTAAGCTATTTAAGTTACTTACGCGGCGTTGAGGTTGCCGGTAACCGTCAAGTCACCAAGGTCGGCAACACACATAATGGGGATCTGTTTGTCGTCCCCGGTCTGATACAGCGCTTTCTTTTGTACTACAATCTTAAACGTCTCTTCCTGTAACGGAATGAAAGCATATACTAATACAATAGCGTTCTATATGCTCCAACATTAGTAGATAAATAAACGATTAATATCGATATTGCATAACACGTCGATAATATCGATATAGTGTAACACGTTTGATAATATCGATATTGTGCAACACGTCTATAGTATCGATATCTCGTAAAACGTTTAGTACAGGTGTTTTGTACCGCACCCGTGAATTTTATGTTTTAACCCAAAAAGCAATTTATACAAATGTTGCATATGTTTGCATTGATAGTCGTGGCTATTTACCCACGCGATGCCGCACGAGGTGAAATCTATTGTGTGCTGCTGACTTCCGGCTGCTGTCGTCTGTTTACACGCGGCACCTTGACCTTGGACGTAGATGATGCCGTTAGGTTCGCCGTCTGTTAACGTCAACACCAACGAGCTCTTGGTACAACTGTCCACGACCACTAAAAGAAACAACATCAAACGATACAGATGTAACCGACTTCTGTAGAAACAACAGCGAAGGATACAGATGTCTGATGTAACCAAATCGGCGTTCAAACAACGGTAGACGATACAGATGTAGTCGAAATGGAGTAGAAACAGCGACAAACGATACATGTGTAACCGAATGGACGTAGAAACAACAGCAGACGATACAGGTGTAAGCGAATGGGCGTAGAAACAACAGCAGACGATACCGGTGTAAGCGAATGGGCTGAGAATCAACAGCAAGCGATAGAGATGTAGCCGAATGGGGTATCACACTAGTGTGCTGATTTTGGATATGGACTGTCTTTTTTTTTTTAAGTTTGTCGGAAATTGTTGATATTGGTAGCAGAGGTGCTAGCAGTTCAATTCTATCTTTAAAGGGACACACGGCAATCTTGATTTTTTAAAAACTCACGGCGTCCCGTTAGTTTTCCTCTTAACTTGCATTTGTTCAATCATTAATATTAATTGTTAGAATAGTTCAAAGCAAATTATTTTTGCATATTACTAACTTTTTATAATATTGCACCAATAATATATTTAAAAATTTGGTAAAATAAAGAAAGAAAGTTGAAATCTCAATTTTTTATTTAATTATATGCAAGCAGTTTTAAAGTCAAAATGACGCAGGATAAGTAAATTGAGGAGCAAATTTTAATGTTTGAATAAATCTCAAGATTGCCATGTGTCCCTTTAACATTAATGCGCCGTTTTTTCGCGATTCTACATTAGTTTAATGGCGTAAAGAAACATTATTTCCAAATAAAGTTTCACCCAATCTGTCTTTTCATATGCTATTGTAGATATCATATGTTAAAACATTGTCACCTCTAATTCAATAGGCTGGATATATACCATTAAATACATTTCACCTAGCCTTCTGAACGAACACTCTTTTCCCAAAGTATAATCTGCTATAAAACATAGGCTGATAAGTTTGGCTTGCATGAGAACCCCACCCTCACTCCCCACCTCCAGAAAACTACATTTGGAAAAAAGAGGAGGGCCGGGCCCAGGAATATATTTCGTTATGCAGAAAAGCTATGTGATAATCATACGTCATAACACAGTTGAATATGCCCAAAAACTTTATTTTTCTCTATTGGGGCCCCAAGTTTAAACATACAATATATATATACATATTTTTTGCATAATGTCGGTATGGCATATATATATATACTAAAAACTAAGTTTAGCACCCCTTTGTGCAAATCTAACTTAAAGACAGTGAATGTAATTTTATAGATAGATACTTTTATTGACTTAAACTATTACAGTTTTTCATCATTACAAATATATGACAATTATAATATTCACACACGTGACAGATTTTAACACTGTATAACAAAATAATCATTACGTTTTTCTTTGCTTCATACATATTTAAACAAAAAAATACAATACATATATTATGGTATGCCAATGATAAACGAGGAAGTTCTGAAATAAGATATCTAGTTATTTTTAGTCTGTTAAATTAGATGTAGCAATTTTATATTATATAGTACTTACAAACACTGGTATGAAATAGGGTTTTCTTCTATCTCATTTATAAGATAAGTATTAGAGTTATCTCCCATTTAGTTAAAACCGCATGTCTTATATAACACTACAAGGCTATTATCAAGAACATGTTTAACTTTAAATTTTAGTAAATAAATGTTATGCGTTTAAATTGTTAAAAACCGCAAAAAATAATTGATAATAAATTATAACTTTGTCATTATAAGGAATTAATTAGTTTTTATTTTTAAATTTTAAAATTACCTCCCTTTACATTTAAATGAAAAAAAAAACCAAAAAAATTATAACTTCAGTAAAGCCGATAAATCAAATTATTTTGCTATCTTTTCCTCAAATATCGTTTGAAAAGAATGTCCTGCATATAGCCTACAAGTTAATTATGTTAATTACATTGTTAATGGCCGCTGCAGCACATAGCATTGCATCTGTTCAACAAATCGACCGTCATATATAGCCTTATACATGTGTTGAACATGACATAAAACACTATACAAACAAACTAACTGTTCAAGGAGATTTACCGTTTATTTGTCAGGATATAGCCAGTGCGATTATTATTATTTTTTTGTTAAAACTCTGATCGTTAAACTTACGTGTGGGGCTAAACTGCGCCAATGTTCCGACCACCAATAGTCCAAGCACAAATAACGTTTTACCGCCCATTCTGTAAATATAATGCATTGCTTATAGATCTTAAAACAAAATAATTCATAACTGAATTATTCCATCAACGATTTATTTCGTGTATTATTCCGTGAACGATGTGTCTTAAATTTATGGTTTAAAGTTCTCCGGCCATGTTTTTGTTTCATGAACATGTTTATGTTTATTTAAATCTAAATCAATACATAATACTATATATTTACAATTCTCAAGTTGCAATATCTGTGAAAAGCGAGAATAAGATTTTATTTGATGACGTAGAAAGCATAGAACAGATAAATTAATCCACAGGTAAATGTATTTATCAATTATCTAGCAATAGTTGTGCAGCTATACAGTTCAGATTTACCTCATTTCCCCGTGCAGTCACGCACGCAGTGGTAAAAGTAGTATTTGCACGTCATGCAAATAATACTTATTTTTACATACAACTTTGTAGCGGTTTTAAATATATGTTTCTCTCCATCAAGAAATGTTCATATGATGCTGAAGAGTTAAATTTGTTAATTGATAATACTACAAAAAGGGTGGCCATTCATCTTTAATATTAAACGATAAGACGTCAGTTGCTGCACGATATAACGCACATTGTTCCAGTTGTTCCAAGAACGATATTCCAAGAACGATATATCGTAAATGTAAATTGTTCTTAAATTGTTCCACGCACAATGTGATAAGATATTGAGAAGTTACTTGATATATTCAACTTTCAAAGGTTTGCAAGGGAAACATTGGGAAAGAAGGTTTTAACAGCTCCGAACACACCAATGGTTACCCCTTTAAAGTTTCATTTTCGACGGAATGCGCATTTGGCTCAAGCAGGTGAGCAAATGTAGGCGTTAAACGTTGCAGTCTCTTAACATTAAACAAAATACTGAAATGGCTTGACTTTTTCAAGCGAAACTTCAACATTTATGAATTTCGTGTAACAAAGTATACTTTGATTAAAATGTCTACTACATGACAGAGTTGTCCTTTCTGTAAATAGCTGCAGCCCCTTTTTGTACAAAACACACGTTGAGATATATCTGAAATATTACGTGGAATTAGGTATGTATACTAGTGTAATATAGGCAATTTTTTGATTATGCGTTTCTTTTTTCTTTCAGTATAGTTAGTTTAAACTTATTTATTTTACATCGATTGTAACGAAAGCTCTATGAACTTATTTGAATCACTCTCGATGTCTTCCTGGGTAGAACCAGTACTAAGCAATGCAGATAAAGTGTCTTGCTCAGGGACTCAACGCATATGGCAATGACGGGAATCGAACCCACGACTTTTGGATCATGGGTCCAACGCTCTACCACTAGACCACCGCGCTCCACTTGTCAGTATAGTTACAATAGTCTTCAAATATAAATACTATATATTATGAGACAATATTTTATCCAAAGTTACGAACAAGATCTCCACTATAATTCTAACGAAAACTACAAAAGGAAACCCACTTACCTCGCCGTAAACCTAGTAGAATCTTGAATCTTGATTAAATTTCTTTCTCAAAACTCCGAGTCCACAGTCTTACTAAATGTCTCATCTCGTGGGCAGTATTTATATATGTGTCCTTCGTTAAGATCATTATGTCGGAATCTGTGACAAAGATAATTAGATTTTGTAGAGTTGTGTCTTTGCATAATTGACCACTTCCAAGGTGTAACAATAACGGGTTACATGGACTTTTGCGTTATTGTATTATTGTATTATGTACCAGAATGATTAATATCATTAACTGATTTAAAACCGAGAATATCTTGTAACAATACATTATTAATTATTCCCCAGCTTCGATTCTTCGATGACCTACTACAGTACTGATACCTCATACTTTCATACTTCCTATATTTTTCCAGTAATTCTGTCACTCAGTAGTAACATCATATTTTTAACCTCAGCCTTAATGAAATAGTCCCCGATGGCATTAATATGGAAGGTGCGGTATGACGATCACGTTGTACATTTTTAGGCGTAGGTTCTTTTATAATTAGCAGCAAAATTAGCACTGTAATTATAATGACTCAACATTTATAACAGTATAGCATGCCTGACCAAAAGCTTTCAAAAAAGAAACGTAACTTACGATATAACTTAGGAGAATTCCTACTTTTAGTTGCTTATTTATCATATAATGTCAAATGACATATCTGTCTGATGTGAAATTCTACTTTGATGTAAGCCTTACGTTAAGATAATAATAAAATATAAGGTTATAACGATTATATGTATAAATATATGTATGAAAATAACGAACATGTATTTACAGTTGGACAATAATGAATATACTGCATACTAGTAATACTGTTAACATTGATGACTGCAAACCATTGACTTTTTAATTATAAATATGATGTGTTTTTTGCATTGTACACTGATAGGCCATTTGGTCTTTTGTATTAATAAAGTTTATCTATGTTTTTTACACATGCCACTATAATAAATAAATTACTTAAAACTTAGCACGCACAGTCAACACTTGCACAAATAGTGACTAAAATCTATAATTAAAACTAGTGTGAAGTATTTTTACAATAATTTCCAACATGTTGTCACGTTCAGTTTCAATTGTTGAGAAGTATTTGAATCCTGATAAAAATACGCATATCTGATCTCGAGGACCATTAAGGATGAACTCATTGTAAAGTTGTAATTAACTGAACAGTAATGCATAATATGTAATAGTAAGTTTTCTACTAATAAGTTACACATCGGACACTTTTCAGAGCGACTGAAAGACTTTGATTTTGTCTTAGAGTTGCCTTTGCTTGTCTATTTGTCGCGTTGCTTACTAACTCCACTGTCTGGCCAATCCACTCCAGCTTACTAAATATACAGCTTGCAAACACAATTGGAATGTATATATGTATCTTTATTCTTCCACGTTAATGAAGATTATACAAAACAAACATAAAATACAAAATATATAAAGAGCGTAGAAAAATACAACATGAAATTACATAAAAGGATGCATAATAATAAATGAGAACAAAATAAGACGTTCATATTAAGTGAAAGCATTTAGATAGTAACACTATCTTATATGGAATCAACTTGATCACTGGTTATACATATCGGGTGTTGACACAATTATGTATAAATTCATACAATATTTAAAATCATATAACAACAATCCAAGTTTGTATTTGTGGTGAAATCGTACACATTTTTTAAAACAACCTGGACTCTATTTTTTATTATTTAAAACACATTAAAATATATTGAAACTTCTTTTATTATAATAATAGATACAAATAATCAATAATCAACTGAAATTAGATTATTTCTAATGAAATAAATTAATGTGTACGATTTGACTTATTTCAAAATGTCAATCAGTACGATTTGACCAAAATGAGAGTGATTTGACTTAAGTACGATTTGACTTAAGTACGATTTGACCAAAAAGAGAGTGATTTGACTTAAGTACGATTTGACTTAAGCACGATTTGACCAAAATGAGAGAGATTTGACTTAAGTACGATTTGACTTAAGTACGATTTGACCAAAATGAGAGTGATTTGACACTTAAGTTCGATTTGATCAAAATGAGAGTGATTTGACTTAAGTTCGAGTCGACTTAAGCACGATTTGACCAAAATGAGAGTGATTTGACTTAAGTACGATTTGACTTAAGTTCGAGTCGACTTAAGCACGATTTGACCAAAATGAGAGAGTACGATTTGACTTAAGTACGATTTGACCAAAATGAGAGTGATTTGACTTAAGTACGATTTGACTTAAGCACGATTTGACCAAAATGAGAGAGTTTTGACTTAAGTACGATTTGACTTAAGTACGAATTGACCAAAATGAGAGTGATTTGACTTAAGTACGATTTGACTTAAGTACGATTTGACCAAAATGAAAGTGATTTGACTTAAGTACGACTTGACTTAAGTACGATTTGACCGGATACCAAATACTTGAACTTTAAGGTTACTATTTCCCCTTCCATTGGGTTACATGTAAATCCAGGTTTTACATTACTTTCAACGACAGATACCATGCTCCTCCTATATATTGTTAGATTTATATTATACTGTCCAACTGGAAGTATCTGAATGGCGATAAGATTTGCTAAACTAAAAGGTCAGTTGTAAATTTAACACATGTTCTCCTTTTGAATTGTTATCAATAGAGGTCTCTTTTATTCTAGAAGATTAGACGTTTTACATGCTTATCATGTTTATTGATTGTATGTACATCACTCTGCTATAATGCAAGGGTTACCTTCTGTTGGCATGTTTGTGGTACTTCTCACGTTAGCCCAAACATGTGTCTCCCAAACCTTTACCCAGGTGGACTTCCTGGATCTCCAAATGAAGATGGAGAATATGGAGAGGAAAATGGCATTGCTTGAGACGAGAGGTGAGTAAGGATCTGCTGATTGCAATTTTAGTATAAAGATAACTATGTACTGTTCGTGACGTCAGAGGTTTATATTTTTTTTTCAGAACACCCTAATAACCAATCAACATTGAGTATTTAAATAAACCATCTTACAGAAACATATACATGCATTTGTATTATATTTCTTCAGATTTTAGTCAACAAAAGACAATACTGAAACAGCAAGAAACCATTCGTCACCAAGGGACCATTATCGCTGACATTTAACATGACTTGAAGCAACACACTTAAGCCATCACAGAACTGAACGACATGGTCAACAAACAAGAGACATTCATAAATCAGCAGACTTCGAAGATATCTGCCTTACTGAGGAGATACAAATTCAAATTAAATACCAAGCAGTCAAACACTGAGCAAATGTTATGCCAAGTCATGAAGCAGAACTCGACACAGGGAGAACACTACAGGCCAACAGTCGAGGTTGAACACAAGGAGGATAGCGAATCAACAAAATCCAGAATCAAGGAAGGACAGCTCGGGGTCAAGAATCACAGGACGGAAATGTTAGACGGAACTACATCAGGTGATTATTAGTCTTAAACATTTCAGCGCCAACTTTCAAATATCGTGCGATAAAATTCGAATTAAAACCTTCCGCGTATATTTTATATATAAAGTGTTTTGGAACACATTCTTACTGAGCTGAGTGGCGAACAGTGAAAAACCCTGATCAGCCTGCACATAGTGTGCACGTTGATCAGGGTTTACACTAGTCGTAAAATCAATGTTTTCGACTGTGGCACCGAAAGGGTTAATGACACACATTTGATACACATTTTAGAAAAGTCAAATTGTATAACAAATGAAATTCACACTATTTTTTCATTCTAAGAATGGTAATTTACATTTGAAGGCCCTTTTTAATATTCATAAATAATGCGATTACTGAAAGAGAAGAAATAACGGCCTTCTGAACAAACATTATTGTTTTAATTTTATTTATTTAATTGTCTTTTATCCAGAAAAGCTAAAATCCACTAACAATAATTAATGGCTGCATAAACTTATATTGAAACATTTACATCAACTTTTCAGGAACAATAACATTATTTGCCCCTTCTTTTTCAGAAGACAAAAAACGTTTGGTTGTCTCAGGTGCGAGTCCCATTGCATTTATGTCGAGGTTATCGACCGTCATTAACAACCTAGGAATCAACCAGAATATTCCCTTTGATAATGTTCTGCTCAATATGGGCGGGGGTTATCACAATCAGCATGGCATATTTATTGCCCCACAGGGAGGGATTTATATGTTCAGTTCAAGCTTACTAACGGACAATAAAGATCACCCCAAAATTGATGCAAGCATCGTCAAAAATGGTAATAGACTGGAAAGAATTTACGGCGCGGGAACCGCTAGCCCAATACACGTAGGAATTAGAGACCAAGGGAGTGTAACAGTGATTGTACAGGTCAACCAGGGTGATGAAATATGGGTCAGAAATGAAGACTTCCTTAACACTACAATACACGGAGACAATTATTCAACATTTAGTGGATATTTGTTATGGCCCATGTAAAAGTTAAATGAAACAATCTGCACACAAATGTGAAATAAAATATGTAGAAAACACATGGAGTAGTAACTTTAATATTAAAAAAAGTCATCGTTTAACAATTTATCTCATTTATATTTTTCTAAACTAAATGCTTTCTGATATCAAGATCTGTGTTTTGTTTGTTTGAATGGTGTTTTACGTCATTTTAGCACATGTAGGCCTATGACGGTCTATTTTTTGTGTGGTAGAGGCAGACCACCTCATTTGTCCCAGGTAGAACCATTTCTGTATATTTTCCGCCATCCGTAAGAATTGACACTTTCTCACTTGATAATAAATACTGAAAAGGGGATCCCTTGGAAGTAACAAACAAGATATAAAAGAAGCAGACTCGGTTTTATTGAGTCTGTTCATGAGAGGTAATGTCGAGTGCAACACCTCTCACACCTCCTAGCACCGGCTAGGATAAATAAGCCACTCAGTTTCGTAGTATAATCTATTGTCAACCCTTTTATGTTTGTGATTTCATATCTTGTCCTTTATTCATCTTTGTCATTATTGTTTGTTTCTGTGCGTCTTTTTGGTTGACTGTGGTCCTTGCATGACACATTTCCTGTTCGACTTTTATATCTACTTTTAAAACCAACCAATTGTATTAAGTAATTTCCTTGACTTACTACAAGAACATAACCAGTTGTATCAGAAACAACTCTTCCAGCATGTAAATTATGTTCAAAATTAATAAAAAAGAATTACGAACTCTCAGTGAAACTATGTGTTGTTATACCACGTAAACGTTTGATTGCGTACACGATTTATTCAGTTGAATGTTGTTTAACGGCTCATCTACACAGTATAGGTTATTTAGAGCCGCCCCAGAGAGAGAGGAAGGATACATAGGAATCTTATTATCGAATAACGTGCTCGGCGGATAGACCGATACACGGGACCGCCCGATTTACGTCCCCATCCGACGGACGAGGCTAAGGGAAAGTGTCTTGCCAAAGAACACACCGACGAAACTCAGTGGCACCACGGAGGATTTAACCCGGGGCTTTCGGTTACAAATCCGCCGCGCTACCGACTGCGCAACGCTAGCCCTCGTACACGATTAATAAAAGTCTCTTTTCAGTTAGGTTTATTTATCATTTCTCCAACGTAATACTGCCAAGCGAGCCCTATCTTCTACCGCTAATGGAAAAAATGAGATTATTTTCCTGCACTATCTGAACCCAGTAAACATTTCCAAACTGACCGAAACGATGAGGTCGCGCGCGTCTGTTTGGAAAGTTCTCAGAAAGTGCAGGAAGATTCACTAAAATTGTTACTTTGATGTTAAAATTTCGTCTACGACCATGAGATCTAGATTTACGCTTGAGAAAAGAGAATATAGAAACAATATCAATGTACGAAAATATTTACTTTATTGAAATATTCCCATGTTGATATATATATATATATGGTCCAGCGGATATGGTGTCTGCAAGTTTTTCTTGTACATCATATGGAAGAATCTTCCTCAAACGGTTATCGATGAGTCGCCAGATTTTTACATGTAGCGTATAGGGGGAAATTTCATTATTGTTTAATATTAGAAATTCTATAAATATGATCGCTTAGGTGCAAACGGTTTCTTAAAATGGAATTTATTATCTTTATTTTGATATAAGTTTCATATTTTTATGTTAAAAGGATCTTGGTCTGTTTTCGAGTTTAAATACACCATCTAGTGTCCTTATATGTTCTATATAAAATTCTTAAAATATGTCGAACATGTGTTTTTTAATTGTAAATATATCGCATAATGACGAAACTGAAGCCTTAGGTGCAAACGGTTCTAAATAGGTGAAACTTTTTGTTAATGACACTAGTTATAGATGGTCTGTTTTACAAGCAAAGATAGCATTTTTTTTTTAAATTATTAATTGTTGTTGTTGTTGTTGTTGTTGTTGTTTGCGATAATCACATTAAGCAGACGACGCGGAGAAATATATATCATGAAGAGTTGTATGCATAAATGTTTAATTCATGCAAAAACCCATTACACATGTATTTCTCTGTCTAATGATGGTATTTCCATTTAAGGCAAAACAGGAGTCAAAACGAAACTTTTGCTATATCAAAAATGATGGTATTTTTAACTTTTAAACAGCTTTTTATAGAATTTTTCACTATTATAATGCCATTTCCATAAAAATACACATAAAAAAAAAACTATTCTCAGTTATAGCTTATTAAAAGCTTGTTTATAATAACGTTTTTCATGTAAATATTAAACTGATTTTTTAAAAATGTGTTTTGCTTAAATTTACTAAAGTCCATATGGTCACTGTAGATACATAATGATTCCCAATGTTTTATGGCCCCCATAAAGTGTGCAAGTGTGACTGCCGACACGCTAAATTACATAACGCGCGAGGCGGCTTTATCGATATCTGCGGGATATAAATCAGTACTAAACTATCACCAAGAGTTACATTCGTGAAATTATTGGTTTTTAGCTCTACTGACTTTTCGTCCGTCCGTCTGTCCGTCTGTCCGTCCGTCCGTCTGTTAGCAATTTTATAAAATCGACATCTCCTCTGAAACCGCTTGAAGGATTTTGATGAAACTTCATCACGATATTACTTGGGAGGGCCCCTCTCAGATTTGTGTTTTCGCGGTCGCCAGTCATCCAAGATGGCCGCCATGGCTAAAACTAGGTCAAATTTAAGAACATTTCAAAAGACATCTTCTCCTAACTCTTGGCAAACCGCTTGGGATTTGTCAGTTAACAATAAACTCCATTCAATTAAACCGTTACTCGGAGAATGGCGTTCTTCTACTAGACCCATTCTTCGAGAGGAAGTTATCCTAGTCCGCTGCAGGATAGGGCATACACGTTATACTCATTCATATTTATTACAAGGTGAGCAATTACCAGAATGTATACCCTGCTTTGCACCGTAAACGGTAAAACACATCTTATTGGAATGTGTAGACTTTGATCCTATGCGTCAAAGGTACTACAATGTTAATACTATGATAGAGTTATTTGATACTGTAGAGTTTAGTCTTGTTTTAGATTTCCTAAAAGAGATCAGACTATATAAATCATTATAATAGGTTCTTTATATATATTTACTTGTTTATATACCCGTTGATGGGCATTTGTTGATTTACATACATAGTTTATATTACACCTTATCATCCCTTATTTTTTAATAGTTTTATCTTTATATAATTACATCAATTTTTAATTAATACTTCATTTC
Organism: Cyrtodaria siliqua; assembly: GCA_037043455.1. Taxonomy (NCBI): domain Eukaryota; kingdom Metazoa; phylum Mollusca; class Bivalvia; order Adapedonta; family Hiatellidae; genus Cyrtodaria; species Cyrtodaria siliqua. The sequence goes on along the minus strand of JAWPHD010006740.1, from coordinate 53,396 downwards.
TTCATTTTTCATCAATTTTTGCGCACAATATGACCTATTTATGTGTCGACGTGCCGTAAAACACCATTCATTCATTCATTCTCCGAAACCACTTATTCCATTCTACTGATATATCATATACATGTTCCTTGGGTTGGCCTCTATCAAGTTTGTGTTTTTCGTTATCGTCGAATAATCAAAATGGCCGCCACGGCGACTCAAAGTTTACATAGGGTTATATAGGAAAAGGTTAAAAATGACATCTTCTCTGAAACCCCTTGAAGGATTTTTATGAAACTTAATCACAATGATATTTGGGATAGTCCCTCTCAGATTTGTGTTTTCCGCGGCCGCCAGTCATCCCAATCGTGAACGCTCGGCCAATCCCGTCATTCTTCGGGATCCCGCCTCGTGTGTATCACGGCGCTTCGGTATGTTCAAAATCTTAACATTCTGTTAGCCGGAAGGCAACGGCACAGAAAATAGTGCACTGTTGCTAAGCTGTTGCTACATAAACATTATGGCCGCTTGCCACACGTGTTGATGTATGATTTGCGTTGCACGTTTGTTATTTACAATACAGATGAAGGATTTATCACTACTTTCACGTAAATAAACTATAGATGGAGCAATCGGCTAAATGACATTGCAAAATGTAGAAGATAACTTTGATTTTGAATGCAAATACGTTTTGGCGGGAATCTGACGCGCGTTTCGCTAGTATGACGTAACCAATATGGAAACCTGCGTATAACATTCGAGTCATGCTGCGAAGCAGTGTAGGAGATGTTGCGAATGCATTCATCCAAGATGGCCGCCATGGCTAAAACTAGGTCAAATTTAAGGAATTTCAAACGACATCTCCTCCAAAACCACTTATTCCATTCTACTGATATATCATTTACATGTTCCTTGGGTTGGCCTCTATCAAGTTTGTGTTTTTCGTTATCGTCGAATAATCAAAATGTCCCCCACGGCGACCCAAAGTTTACATAGAGTTATATAGGAAAAGGTTAAAATGACATCTTCTCTGAAACCGCTTGAAGGATTTTGATGAAACTTAATCACAATGATATTTGGGATAGTCCCTCTCAGATTTGTGTTTTTCGCGGCCACCAGTCATCCAAGATGGCCGCCATGGCTAAAACTAGGTCAAATTTAAGGAAACTTCAAACGACATCTCCTCCGAAACCACTTATTCCATTCTACTGAATGTTCCTTGGGTTGGCCTCTATCAAGTTTGTGTTTTTCGTTATCGTCGAATAATCAAAATGGCCGCCACGGCGACTCAAAGTTTACATATAGTTATATAGGAAAAGGTTAAAAATGACATCTTCTCTGAAACCGCTTGAAGGATTTTGATGAAACTTAATCACAATGATATTTGGGATAGTCCCTCTCAGATTTGTGTTTTTCGCGGCCGGAAGTCATCCAAGATGGCCGCCATGGCTAAAATTAGGTCAAATTTAAGTAAATTTTAAACGACATCTCCTCCGAAACTGCTTATTCCATTCTTGTGAAATATCATATACATGTTCCTTGGGTTGGCCTCTATCAAGTTTGTGTTTTTCGTTTTCGTCTAATAATCAAAATGGCTACCACGGCGACCCAAAATTTACATAGAGTTATATAGGAAAAGGTTAAAAACGACGTCTTCTCTGCAACCTCTTGAAGGATTTTGATGAAACTTAATCACCATGATATTTGGGATACTCCCTCTCAGATTTTTGTTTTTCGTGGCCGCCAGTCATCCAAGATGGCCGCCATGGCTAAAACTTGGCCAAATTTAAGGAAATTTCAAACGACATCTCCTCTGAAATCACTTATTCCATTCTTATGAAATATCATATACATGTTCCTTGGGTTGGCCTCTATCAAGCTTGTGTTTTTCGTTATCGTCAAATAATCAAAATGGCCGCCACGGCGACCCAAATTTTACATAAGAGTTATATAGGAAAAGTTTAAAAATTACATCTTCTCTGAAACCGCCTGAAAGATTTTGATGAAACTTAAGCACAATGCTATTTGGGATAGTTCCTCTGTGATTTGTATTTTTTGCGGCCGCCAGTCATCGAAGATGGCCGCCATGGCTAAAACTAGGTCAAATTTAAGTAAATTTCAAACGACATCTCCTCCGAAACCACTTATTCCATTCTTGTGAAATATCATATACATGTTCCTTGGGTTGGCCTCTATCAAGTTTGTGTTTTTCGTTATCGTCGAATAATCAAAATGGCCACCACGGCAACTCAAAGTTTACATAGAGTTATATAGGAAAAGGTTAAACATGACATCTTCTCTGAAACCCCTTAAAAGGATTTTAATGAAACTTAAACACAATGATATTTGGGATAGTTCATCTCAGATTTGTGTTTTCCGCGGCTGCCAGTCATCCAAGATGGCCGCCATGGCTAAAACAATGTCAAATTTAAGTAAATTTCAAACGACATCTCCTCCGAGACCACTTATTCCATTCTTATGAAATATCATATACATGTTCCTTGGGTTGGCCTCTATCAAGTTTGTGTTTTTCGTTTTCGTTTAATAATCAAAATGGCCACCACGGCGACCCAAAGTTTACATAGAGTTATATAGGAAAAGGTTAAAAATTACATCTTCTCTGAAACCGCCTGAAAGATTTTGATGAAACTTAAGCACAATGATATTTGGGATAGTCCCTCTCAGATTTGTGTTTTTTGAGGCCGCCAGTCATCCAAGTTGGCCACCATAGCTAAAACTAGGTCAAATTTAAATAAATTTCAAACGACATCTCCTCGGAAACCAATTATTCCATTCTTGTGAAATATCATATACATGTTCCTTGGGTTAGCCTCTATCAAGTTTGTGTTTTTCATTATCATCAAATAATCAAAATTATTCAAAATTGCCGATAACCCAAAGTTTACATAGAGTTGTATATAGGAAACATGTTTCTTGGGTTGACCTCTATCATGTTTATGTTTTTGTTGCACATCATGAAAGTAGAGCGTCTACAGGCCCTCTTGGGCCTCTTGTTTTTTATACCTGCGAAATTAATTTATCAATACAATACAAATCTTTTATTCACCCAGTTCATACATATACATGGAAACATGACAGGTCTAATATATCACTTGTGTTGTCAAGTATACACATGTTAGCCTTTTACAAATGTATGAAAGCATTTACTGCCTCAAGTCTTTTTCCGTTTGTAACACATTCAGATCTAGTATCAGTTTGAGATTTTGAAGCAAACACTGCAATGGAAATGTTAAGACAAGTAGAACTAACATCTATACATTTATTCTTCATACCCAACATTGAAAACTACGGTAGCAGATAAACCTTTTTAATTTTGGCCAACTTGGACTCAAATATCTGTATCTTGTTCTTTGGCTGGACAAGTAGATATAGTTAAATATTGAATAGGTGAGCATTTCATGTTTACCGTTTTATATTTGTGGCTGGAAGTGTAGTAGTGTGTAGTTATCTCATTCGGATGTTTTATTAAAGTTTATTTCATGTCACATTATCCCTTCAAAATCATACATACTGTAATAAATGTAAAACTGAAAAACTGACTAATTTCCTTTAATATCAATTTTGCATTTTTTGAAGATATTTGATATTCTCTCGTCAATTTTAGTGTCAGATATATTGTACACTATTAAAACTACCTTGTCATTTAACTACCATCATATGAGAAGTGAAAGTGGCTGTAACATATGTAGTATAGATCATCTTCGACGCTTGCTTATTTTTAAGACAAATGTCTAGAAGCTTTCTTCTAATTTTTTTTTGAAGCGGCAACCATTTTACCGAGATTCTGGTATCGTTCCTGATCGACTGACACAAGACAGAACGACAATGCACTATCTTATAAATTCATAAATAAATGAGGAAAACTTAATCAATATATCGACAAACTAAATGTGGGTGATCAAACATGCTTTAATAACAAAATTACGGACTTGTGGTTCCAGGTTCAATTTTTTTATACACAAAAGGTGAAGACATTTGTATTTAAAATCAAGTGTTGAAGATGATCAAGACTATAAAATATGTTAATGTTATGTCAATAAATTAAAAGTGGCATTGGTTAACTTGTGTGTAAAATTGCAATTGTTATACAAGTACCTCTTTGTGGGTTGTGGGGGGCTCTAAATACGTGCTGGTTCTGCGACATGCGACATTCTTAATAGTTATTTTGAAGGGATAATTTGATGATTTTGTAGAAGTGGATGTTGTATTGAGTGATAAATGTTGTGTATTATTTCTGTTTTGTCCTAGGTATCATTTAAAAGATGTTATAGTTGGAAAGATATACTTCCTTCTCGTTCGAATAAAAATCAAGCGTATGGAGATTCAAATCATAAAACGGGAAAGTACAGGAACAGGTATTAAATTTAACTTATCTTTACACGGGGTATGGCGACATGATGTTTGAGTAGCAGAAATGTCAAACTTGAGTGGGGAGTCACTGACACTCTGTCCGGGACATGTTCTATTTCTAATTGGCAAATGATAATCAGATGAAAAAAATGATGTGAAAACTGTCAAACAATATACATCCATTAGTATATGTTATTATCCCCGTCTTATTTGAAAAAGGCAGAGGGACATTAAATTGGCATTGTCTGTCGTAAGGTACTTTTGTGATATTTGTATCAGTCATCATTACCTTTTCATATACATGTAATTGTTATGTATCCTTACATATATTTTTATGCCCCCACCACCGAATGGCATTTTAAAAGTTTACGTTTTACGCCAATTATTTTCAATGTGCCATGTACACATTTCTAGTTTTTCTCAGGATTAATGAAATTTTAGGTGCAGGATCTAAATTATCTAAATTAACTTGTTATAAAATAATTTAGACATGTTCATATGCCGTCACGGGCATGTGAACACATCTAATAAGAAAAATATCAGTTAGTTTGATATGTTGTTCAAATACACTTTTATTGTATCCTCATGTATGATTATTAATATATTAAATAATGGTCTATGCTTAATGGTAACCTAGACCAACTGTGATATATAAAGAAATATAGAATGGTGTTTTATAGCCTTGTTCGATGCTACATTGATATTTAAATTAAAGGGGTTGATGCACTATTTTTAAACGCGATTTATTTAAAAGGACTCTCAAAACTTATAAAAAGCTGAACAAATTATCAAAATGCCATAAAAAAATAAAGGAGGCATGACCTATTGAAAATTTGCAAAGAAATGGAGGCAGCCATCTTGAAACGATGACATCATCACGCCGTTTTACTGTATATGGCATATTGACAAAATACATTTGAAAGCAAAGAAAATCACTGCAAACTGATTAGAAATAAATATACAGATGTAAAATTTATAAATTGTATGCTTATTTTTCATTTGCAGTGATTTTCTTAGCTGTAAAAGATGTCTTTTTAGTATGCCATATATGGTAAAAAGGCGTGATGAGTTCATCGTTCCAAAATGGCCGCCTCCATTTATGTTTCTTTTCAAATTTTCAATAGGTCTTATCTCGTTTATTTTTCATGGCATTTTAATAATTCTTTCAGCTTTTTTCAAGTTTTTCAGAGCCCTTTAAAATAAACCTTGTTTGAAAATAGTGCATCAACCCCTTTATGTTGCATATTTCCTACAATTCAAGGCAATGTCTGGTTAAAGGGACACACGGCAATCTTGAATTATTTATTGCATTAAAAGTACGCTACAATTTATTATTCTAGTATCCTTTTGACTTTAAACCTGATGACATATAATTAGACCAAGGTACAGATTGAATTTGGGATTTTTTTCAAGTTTCATTCATTATTATTATTATTATTTCACTTCATTATTCTCCCATAGGTTTAGATATATAATCAACTACCAGGGGCGGACCAAGGATTTCTTGTTTTGTGGGGTAGTGGTGGGGGCGATGCGTGAGGGAGGAATGGCAAAAAACTTATTTTATATTGTTGTTTTTGGCAAGTTTTAGGCACGCCGGCTCCGCGCCTGGATCCGCATTGAATAAGTATTTATTCAAAAACTATTGCTTTGAACCTGTAATAATATTATTGTTAATAATGATTTGCATTACCTTTATGAGCAATTTGCTAAGTGTATTATACATGTTAGCCAAACATATTTAGTGTATTTTTCATATTTTGCATAAATAATGTAATTGCCTTCTGAAACGTCAACACCTACCAGTTTGACATTTAAAAAGTATCAAAATACCAGGGAGTAAGTATACAGGGAAGAGACACGGGTTCATAAACGCTCTAGTTTCGATTTATGTTGTCGTGCTAGAGTTATGGCCCTTGTTTTTTCTGAAAAATGCCATTTTCTGCCTTGTGAACACTCCAGCACCATCATTTATTAATTGATCTTTACCAAACTTGCACAGATTGTTAATATCAATGAAAGCTCGAACATGTTCGAAAACCAGCTAAATCTGATCAGTGATGGCCCTTGTTTTTTCTGAAAAATAAAATGCTATTTTCTGCCTTGTGAACACTCTAGGGCCTTCAATATTAATCGGATCTTTACTTAACTTTGCCAGTGTCTTTATATCAATGAAAGCTCGAACAAGTTCGAAAACCGGCAAGATCGAAATAATTTCAACGGAGTTATGGCCCTTGTTTTGCTGAAAAATGCCATATTAAGCCTTGTGAACACTGTAGCACCTTCATTTATTATTTGATCTTTACTAAACTTGCATAGATTGTTAATATCAATAAAAGGTCGGATAATTTCGAAAACCAGCTAGATCGGACCATTAACAGCGGAGTTATTGCCCTTGATTTAGTTAAAAATGCTATATTTTGCCTCGTTAAGAGGATAGGGGCTTCATTGTTCATCTGATCTTTACCAAACTTTATCAGATTGTTAATATCAATGAAAGCTCGGACAAGTTCGAAAACCATTTATATCGGACCAGTAACAACGGAGTTATGACCCTTGATTTAGTTCAAAATGCTATATTTTGCCTCGTTAAGACTTTATTTCTTATCCGATCTTTACCAAACTTTATCAGATTATTAATGTCAATAAAAGCTCGGACCAGATTTTATGACTTTCTCTTTTTTTTTTTTTTTCTTTTTTTTAAATCGATTTTTTTTTTCTGATATTTTTTTTCTGATTTTTTTTAAATTTTGTTTCTGATATTTTATTTTTGATTTTTATTATATAGTAATCGCACCGTCCGTCCGTCCGTCCGTCCGTCCGTCCAGAGTTCGTGACCGGACCGTAACTTCACAACCCCTGCAGGGATTTTTAAATAACTTGGCACAAGTGATCACCATAACAAGACAATGTGTCCCCCGCAAAACCCAGGTCCGTACCTCAAAGGTCAAGGTCACACTTAAAGTTCATAGGTCAAAAACAGGTACGCAATTTCTTTTCCGGACCGTAACGTCACAACCCCTGCAGGGAATTTTTAAATAACTTGGCACAAGTGATCACCATAACAAGACAATGTGTCCCCCGCAAAACCCAGGTCCGTACCTCAAAGGTCAAGGTCACACTTGAAGTTCATAGGTCAAAAACAGGTACGCAATTTCGCGTCCGGACCGTAACGTCACATCCCCTGCAGGGATTTTTAAATAACTTGGCACAAGTGATCACCATAACAAGACGATGTGTCCCCCGCAATACCCAGATCTGTACCTCAAAGGTCAAGGTTACACTTGAAGTTTATAGGTCAAAAACAGGTACGTAATTTCGAGTCCGGCCCGTAACGTCACATCCCCTGCAGGGATTTTTAAATTACTTGGCACAAGTGATCACCACAACAAGACGATGTGTCGCGCGCAAAACCCAGGTCCGTCCTCAAAGGTTAAGGTCACACTTGCAGTTCATAGGTGAAAAACAAGTATGCAATTTCGTGTCCGGACCGTAACGTCACAACCCCTGCAGGGATTTTTGAATTACTTAGCACAAGTGATCACCATAACAAGACGATGGGTCGCGCGCAAAACCCAGGTTTTCAAGGTCAAGGTCACACTTGGAGGTCAAAAGTCAAATTGTGTCCGGTCACGAACTCTGACATTCTTGGACGGATTTTAAAATAATTTGGCACAAGTGCTCACCACAACAAGATGATGTGTCGCGCACAAAATCCAGGTCTGTGGTCCCAAGGTCAAGGTCACATTTAGAGGTCAAAGGTCAAATTGTGTCCGGTCAATAACTTTTGCATGCCTGGACGGATTTTCAAATGACTTGGCACAAGTGCTCACCACAACCAAATGAGGTGTCGTGCACAAATCCAGGTCCATGGTTTCAAGGTCAAGGTCATACTTAGAGGTCAAAGGACCCTTCGGGGGCATTTATTACTTACCGTGATATTTCTTGTTTTTGTTTTTTTTAGCTCTATGTTGGACCAGTCGGACCAGTAACAGAGGAGTTATGGCTCTTGATTTAGTTAAAAATGCTAAATTTTGCCTCGTTAATACGGTAGGGCCTTCATTTTTCATCTGATCTTTACCAAACTTTACCAGATTCTTTAGTTATGGCCCTTGATTTAGTTGTTAAGCTGTATTTTGCCCAAAAACTTTTAAAAACACGTAAATGGCAGTCTCTCGCTTCATTGATGTTATAAGAGCCATGTTAGCCAGTAGAGCGTCCACAGGCCCTCTTGGGCCTCTTGTTTCAGTCGATTTCGATTTGAGGAAGATTCTTCCATATATTAACTCTGCAACATATCTAGCTTTTATTTTAAAGGGCCAGCTTGGTTGTCCTGGAGAACTTTTGGGTGATTGACACGTGCTGCAGTAAAGGGGCTATTATTCCTAACTGAAGCCATAAAAATAACAGCATGGTGTGCTAATTGATATAGTGGTATAGCTACCCTGATTTATTTGTAACATATTTGTCTAATCATTCTGAGATTGCCCTTTGTCTCTGTCTATCATGTCATTCTTCTCTCTATTGCCAGAGTGGCCATGACAAAAAATAAAATGATTACGGCTACACTTTTACTTTTCCAAATATTTGATTGCAAGATTTACATAATTATGTAAACAGCAATGGATGTTAAGAAATACGACATATTTAACAAACATTATATGGCCAGTAAACGACAGAGAAGAGAATGAGAGATAATTCACGACAGTCTGTAATAATATGAAGGTAGACACTACAAATGGTAAATCTATGAATAATAGTAACACAAACTAAGTATTGCATCCTTCTTATTCAAGCTGACAACAAACCAAATAACGACGGAAATTTGAATAATTCAACTACTGAGGAACTATCACTGCCCAGTGAATCTTTCTTTTTCGGAAGAACACAGAAAAGTTTACTTGCCTTGAGCAAGACTGCTTTAAGATTAATTAAATAAAGTTTAAGGAGAAAACTATTCACCATGACGAACACACGATGCGAGCCGAATTAATGTACAGACGAATGAACAAACACTATTTCGAGGGGGGTGTGGGGGGTGGGGGGTGGGGGGGGGGGGTGGAAGTAGTCCCTGTGAATATATTTGTTTTAAAAACATCTGTATTGTTAGCAAATATCATGTACTTCAAGAAAATGAAATACAAATCATATGCCATCACACTTGTGCTTGAGTAAAAAAGCTTTTATTATCCTAAATTTCTAAAAATGTTTTGATTTTGGAGCAAAAGAGCACAGACTTCTTTGTCTTTAACTATAATACTTCTATTATATTTAAATGGATTATATATGTGTAAAAATAGAATACAGTCATCCAGTTAGTAATATTTAATGTTTTATGATAATTCTTAATTTTCAAACAGACATTTATACGCTAGTATAAAAAAGCTATAGCAGCTAAACCAATAAATCTCTCCGTGGTCTGTATCAATACTGACACGTTACTTGATTTTAGTGTATCAACAAATATCTTCACTATCTAAACAATTAATAAGGTTCATAATAATGAAAACTAGGGAAACATATACTGAAAGGAAAAAGAAACGCGACCCGGGAATTTCCGCTATACATTGTATATACTGCACACTTAATTCCTTATATATTCCAAGGAAAATCCCAGATGTTTTGTAAAAAAAAGTTGCAGAGTAAGAGAAAGGACACAAGTTTGATGCTGTAGACGTTTTAACAAAGAAATCATAAATGTTGAAGTTCCTCTTTGAAAAATTGAGCCAGTTCCGTACTGTATTTAACGTAAAGAGTTTGCAAAATTTTGCATCCTAAATTTGCGCCAAATGCGTACTTTGTCAATAATGAAACTTTGCCGGAATACTATTTGCTGTGTTACGTGTTGTTTTAGTATTTTTTCCGAAAGGAATGATCTTACGTAGCCATGTACCATTCGATTAACAGCAGCATATTGTACATAACTATATAGCGGAAATTCCCGTGTCGCGTTTCTTTTTCCTTTCAGTATACTTTTATTTATGTACATAGGCGCTCTTAGACAGATATGCGTGAAAAAGATGCGCATAAACAACTGTAGGGCAGGTCCTGAAACCATAACCGCTGAGACGAGAGCCAGTCTAACGTAATATCTGACCGTTATTTTTCTCATACACTTCTGGTCAAGGAAAATGTTAATAAAAAAAATCTAAAATCAAAATGCTTTGCACGTTTCAGGCATATGTTAATAATGACGTCGCTACGCTTGTTACGATTACAATAGACTTTTTACATGCTTATTATGTTTATTGAAGATTGTATGCACACCACTCTGGTATGATGGCAGGGTTACATAATTATGTGGTACTACTCACGTTAGCCCAAACATTTGTCTCCCAAACCTTTTCCTTAATCTCTAAATGAATATGGAGAATATGAAGAAATAAATTGCAGTGTTTGAGACGAGAACAAGCTGCATATGAATACATTGGAAAAACAACGCACAAAAGATAATTATTGTAAATAATGGGTAATAATTGTAAATAATTTAGTGTTTGTGGATAACCAGCAATCCGTGTGGATAAGTATATAGGGAAAATACGCACAATTCAATTCCCATAGGCTCCAAGTATAGGAGTGTCACAAATAAAGACACTTTATGCAATGAATTCACATAAACTGCATCCACTACCAGTGAGACTTAACCTAGGACTTTTGAATTCCTCACAAAAACACATACTACACCGCGGCATTTTACAGAGCTGTTCTCAACCAAAGACGAGAGCGCGCCCTGCCTTACGTTGAAAAAGTGAGAACGGGCAGAATGAATATTAATTTATTTTTCTTCAAATGCTGTTAAATAAATAAAACAAATGATGGAGAATTGTTTAAGCTCAGTTATATTATTTATTTAACACTACTTCTGATTGTTCTCTTTCCTGGTGACAAACATGAGAATGGACGCCATTTCCATAGTGGTTCAGTGCAGAAAAAATCTCACGTCCCATTTTATTCCCCGCTTCCGGTTAGGTATAATTTATAATTGGGTGTATCTTCCTTATATCTTGATCACGTACTATCTTAGATCGCCTCCTCTTACCACGGACTCCTACACGCGCGGGCATTTGAGGAATAGTTGAGTTTGTATATGTAGTTTCAGTTTAGTTAAATAATAATACTGTATATTTACATGTAATATTTGTTTTGAAAAAATCCCTTTCCGTTTTATTTATTTATTTAATTTATCTTTCAATGGGTGTTTTCTATTATCCTTTTTTATGTGCAAGAACCGCTTGCTATTTTTGTTTTCTCTGAGAATAGTTTCGCTCCGTAAATCATTTTGGTTATACTCAAAAGGACATATAATACATTATTATATAACCTATAAATAGACGCGTTTTCATTGGCTAAAAAGTAATTTTTTAGAAAAAATATCTAGCGATATTGACCTGTTTTTTTCTGATATTGACCAGTTTTATAAAACTGTCCCGAGATGTGATATTATTGAAAAAATCTATTGTTTAATTGTTATAAACTGTCAAATTCAAATTGAGGGTTATATAATAAAACAGTTATGGACTTTTCAGCTGTTATACATGATGTTGATATGTACCAAAAAATCATTATTGACCTCGGCTATCGCCTCGGTCAATAATGATTTTTTTGGTGCATATCACATCATGTATAACAGCTGAAAAGTCCATAATTGTATAATATTCCCCCGCTCCATAAACCATATACGATTCTTCGTTTATAGACCTAATAAAACTGAACTACTAAAAATAGATATATTATAATAGGTATATTACCCTTTTTTTTGTTATATAATATAGATATATAATATGCAAATCGCATTTGCACATATTAGCAAACCAAAAAGATATTTTTTGTATTTATTACAAGAGTTCTATAGAGTGGCCATAACAAGATTAAAGGACAATAACATATATCTATATACATATTTTTTTTTATCTTAACTTTAAAAGCAGATCACAATTTAACGCTAGCCCTGATGGAGTAGATTTTAATTAAAGGTTACGAATATTAAATTCCTCAATTCTGGGAACATCCCCATCAAAGTAGGGATCTATTATATAATTAACGATATCGAAATTAAAATCTTCTCTCTTGTTATACACTCTGCTTATTACTTCTCTGGATTCGAGATATGCAAATCGAGGAAAGAAGCGACAGTAAACGAAGGCGGAGGGAAATATTAATTTGGCGTTGTCCGTCCATTCATCCATCCATCATCCATCCATCCATCAATCTGTCCTTCCGTCGGTCCGTCAGTCCGTCCGGATCCATATCTTCATAACTACAAGTTTCATTACACTTGGTAATAATGTTTATCCTGATAGTGGGATGACACGCTGCTATTTTTTTCCGGAATTGCCCCAGTAACGCCGGAGTTATTGCAAAAATTGAAAAAAAATGCTTAATTCTGTCCGTCCACAGCCATATCTTGATAAACGCTTGTTTGATTTTCATTTAACATCGTTATAATAATAGTGGGATGTGACGCGGCAAATTCATTTTGGAATCGTCCTAGTAATTACGGAGTTATTGCCCTTTAATTGATAAAAAATGCTTAATTCTATCCGTCCACTCACATATCTTGATAACCGCTTGTTTGATTTCATTAAATTTGATTATAATGTTTATCCCAATAATGGGATGTGACACGGTAAATTTATTTCGGAATCGTCTTAGAGTAACGTCGTAGTTATTGCCCTTAAATTGATAAATGTCCCCTTGAATTATTCAGGCCGTGGGTTCAAATCTCACAGGAGGCATATTTTTCTTCTTCTTCTTCATTTTTTTATTTTTTTTTTATTTTTATTATTTCCATTTTTTTTTCATGAGAAACCTTGGTTCATGGGTTCAATTTTTTTTTTAAAAAAGGAGAACAAATTAAATTATTATTTTTTTTTCGTAAGGAACCTTGGTTCATGGGTCGTTGTTGGATCAGTTTTACATAAAGTTATTTTTAATTTTTATTATTATTATTTTTTTTTTTTTTTTCTCATAAGAAGCCTTGGTTCATGGGTTCATTTTTTCTTTAATGGGGAGCTTAGGGGTCTTTGTTGGATCAGTTTTACATAGAGTTATAGGAAAGAACTTCAAAAATCTTCTCTGAAACTACAAGAGATAAAGGTTTAATCTTTTTTCTTTATTTATTATCAGCTTATGGATCCTCTACCAGTTTTGTTCAAATGGTGACCCTGGGGTCAAATTTGGCCCCGCCCTAGGGGTCGCAGTTTTTACAGTTATATATAAGGAAAAACTTTAAAAATCTTCTTCTCTGAAGCTGCAAGAGTCAAAAGGTTTAATAATTTGTATTTACACTCAGCTTATGGTCCTCTACCAAGTTTGTTTGAATGGTGACCCTGGGGTTAAATTTGGCTCTGCCCTTGGGTCACATGTCAAACTTGGTTTGAGTTTTTATGTTAATGAAAGTTTGATTTATTTTAAAGCTAGCCAAACTTGAGCCAAATACATCCCTCCCCCTGAAATAACAAAATCATCTGATGATAGCCGTAGTAATGAGATGAAGTAACCAGATTAACAAATATCACATGGCCAGGTAATTAAAAAATATATAATTCTACATTTCTTGTACATAACATTAATTGTATTACTATATTATACACGCCTGCTAATATTACACCCAGTCCAGCCCTTTAGTCCCACTATACAAGTCAATGCCTTAAAATGGTACATCTTTTTTTCCAAATATACTATGGTGATGAATTTCAAAAATACTTTCTAGTAGATATTCGAATTTATGAAGGCTAAAGGTCATGATTTATACTAATTAAAAAAATCCGAACACATTTCTGCCACTCGAGGATAATACATCATTTGGCGGGGGATATCAATTCATCGAATTGCCTGTTTACAATAGTAGAACAGATCATCCAGATACTGAGAGGTACAGTCAGAACCCATATGGATGCGATGCAAACTACTTTCTACAAGTAGTTCCATACCTGACCAAAAGTATTACTAGTTTCTAATAGGAATATGAGTGAATTAGAAACTTCTTGGCAGGCCCACATAGTGTAATTGTCTAAACTGCCGTTAGTAGAAAGCGCTTAATGTATTTTACATTCAAGATCTATGTTTTTTCTCTTGTAAAAGTATATTGAATAAGACCGGTAATCTTGTCTTTGATAAGGTTGTGAGGTAAAGTTGTATACAATGTAGACACGTCATACGTGATTATAGATGAAACTGGAAGTTTATTGCAGAGTTCGTCAAGAATATCTGAATTTTTAATTGTCCAAAATAAATAAATTCCGGAATAAACTATGGCACACTATCGTTTGATGCAGAAATATAAGAAGTAAAAGCTTGGAGATGCATGTAGTGGTGCTGTGCACTGAGCTATATGCGCGGGAACAACATCATATTCACTAGATTGAACTGGAGTATACGAATTAGTGATCTAGGTCTCGGAGGAAATAAAGATGGTTAGCTGTATACAAGTTAATACGGGTATCTATGATTTTAAGAATTAACCTTTTCCAAGTAGAAAGGGAGTTTGGGTCCGCATGTTCTCCACGACACCATTTTATACTAAACTCCTCAATGGAGCACGACATGAAATCAATCACTGAAGGCAGTCTATACTTCGGACCTGTTGAAAACAAATGACAATTGCGTTTATGTACTATGACATGAGCCGTAGCAAAGCAATATTTGTTGTTTTATTTCCTCTCACGTTCCTTATTTAACGTTCCTTCTTTTCAATGTTAAGGTCAGACACTATTTTGTTTCGTTGAAACAAATATATAATTTTTTTTAATACTTGTATGTAGCAAGTAATTGGATTTCCGAAATTTTTAAATATTTTGAAATAGAATCAATAACATCTCAAAATATGCGTAGTATGCCAATAAAATCAATACCTTTATTAAGATAAATTATAGTGTTTTTAGACAATTTCTGACGGAATCCTTGTCAATATGGGGTCGGAAGTATGCTGTGTATAGCTTTGAATTATGAAAGCAGTAGTGTATAAATGATCTGTACGCATAAAAAATGTTGCTGCTTCCTCGTCGATCAACTTAACAATGATCTTTCTTGTCGTGCCCTTAATGGTTTATTCTCTTGTTGCTCTAGCTTCTGCCAAGTCATTGAGTACCTTCATTGTGGCTTTCTAGGCTATTGTTTTTTTTAAATTATATTTACACGAGCATATTTGTGTTTTACTTATATTGCCTTTTGATGCTGCCATATCATGGCGGGGATTTCTTTATTTACACTGTCCTGTTTTAATGGGATAACAGTAGGGTAAGTGTGAGGTTTGGTGCACCCTAGAACCGGTTTAAACCCAACAGTGGCCTACTTTGCCACTGACCGTTCCAAGGCGGTAGCCCTATTGTCAACCTTTTTTTGTTTGTGATGTCGTTTGCTTTTATTATAACTTTTGCCTTCTTGTTTGTCTGTTTGCGTGTTTGTTTCTGTGTTTTGTGGTTGACTGTCCTCCTTGAATGCTACTTTCCCTGTCCGATCTTTTTATATTTCTTTAAGCGAAGCAATAGACAAAGAAGGGAAAAGTGAAATCATAGATTGCTTTCCAGACTGTTGAAAATGTTATGTAGATTAGCGGCTGAAATTGTTACTTTGATACGACCATGAGATCTAGATTTACGGTTGCGAAAAGAGAATATAGAAACGTTACAATATCAATGTACGAAAATATTTACTTTATTGAAATATTCCCATGTTGATATATGTATATGGTCCAGCGGATATGGTGTCTGCAAGTTTTTCTTGTACATTAACTCTGCAACATGTCTAGCTGTTATTTTAAAGGTTTTGATGGCATAGTTACCATAAATTATATGATCAACCGATTGAACAGTGATATTATTGAAACTATGACCTGACTGACGAAAGTATTGCTATAAATAATTTTTTAACATTTTAGGTATACGTGCCTTGCATTTATGTTCACGAAATCAAACTTTAAATAAAGACCCGTTCGTCCAACATTTTGTATGTACATGTTACGTACACACATAGCTTAGAAGCACTAACGTTGACGGTTTTGGAGATATCAAGCTTCAAATAATCTATAGTGGTGCATTTCATGTCAAAATATAAATGACGTGAAATGTACGTCACTCAACGCAACTGATTTAATGATGGACTTGCAATATAAATAATTACGACACTTGCACCTCAGGTTTAGTTATTTATTGTTCCGTATCAATTAAAACATGGCTGATTTGAGTATCAAACCCCTACCCGTTTCTTGAGCGCTCCAGTGTCATTTACTTATTCGTTTGAGATTACTTTGGGATCGTCGTCCTCCTGGTTAACGCCAGTGATGACTTCCAGTGTAGACAGTCTTACATTTTATTTCGCAATGAGCGCCGAATTTCAAGAACTTAACATTTTATTTTTTTTTGCCGACAGTAGTGTGTATTTCACTTCTCTTGAGCCTTATTTCTTGGATTATATAGGGCAGATAAGAATTACCGCTTATCACTTTTGATTGTGGGTTGTTTGAGTGGTGTTTTACGTCATGTTCAGCACATTTAATTTTATATATAACGGTCGATAACCTTTTCATTTACAAGTCGAGTTTCCATGGGATTTGCAGCGGTGAAAGGCGAGAATGTCTCAAATTCAGTGTCTTTACCCGGCGAGGAAGATATTGTGCTACGTTGGATTGTATACATGCATCACTGGTCATCACAACATACCCAACTCTCTACTAGCGCACGTATACTAAGGGGTGTAACTCTTACATCTGGTAATATTTGGTTCCTTTCAGAGTCATACATCTTAGAATATAGGTAGAGACCTCATACATGTATTTTGCCAAATTGCATATAACTATCGTAAACTAGCCAAGATAAAGTTCCCATTTGCCATTTGCATAGCTGTAAGGTTACAATCCACTTAATAGGTTATATATAGTCGGCCCAAAGAGAGGTGGAGAATACATAGGGATCTGGGAATCAGCGATATCGTTACTAACGAATAGCCGAATTTCTATGGTTCTTTAGCGTGCTCGGAGGATAAACCCTGGTATACGGAACCGCCCGGTTTACACCTTCCATCCAACGGACGAAACTAATCGCCTTGCGCAAGAATACACTGACGAAACTTAGTGGTACCGGTGAGGCTTGAACCCGGGTCGTCCGTATTGAATCCACCGTGCAAGCCACTCGGCCATTTCAGCCTCTCACTGTTTAATAAATCACTCACAAGTCTCTAAAAATACCGATTTTCACCGTATCAACGTTCCGTATCAACGTTTAATGTACAACTGGCTTACATATGTCAAATCTCATAAGCATCTAAATACAGTCAAACCTGTGTTCAGTAGAGTTCATCTCCGGGTAATAGCCACCTTGCGAACAACGACCACTCCTCATCTCCGGGTATTAGCCACCTTGCGAACAACGACTACTGTTCATATCCGGGTAGCCAGCTTGCGAACAACGACCACTGTCCATCTCCGGGTAATAGCCACCTTGCTCAAAACGACCACTCCTCATCTCCGGGTATTAGCCACCTTGCGAACAACGACTACTTTTCATATCCGGGTAGCCAGCTTGCGAACAACGACCACTGTCCATCTCCGGGTAATAGCCACCTTGCGCACAACGACCACTGTTCATTTCCGAGTAATAGCTGCCTTGCGAACAACGACCACTGATCATGACATATGCATGTGGTATCAGCCACCTTGTTATAAAGGCCAAGTTACTATATATTACCTCAAATGTCTGTTTACATGGAGTTCACTTCATTTATATGTTCGCTTACAGATGATTCGAAACTCAAGCATGTTTTATACTAAATAAAACAATGTATATTTACACATTTGAATGAGTCACTACACAAAGAAGTGTGATGCGCGCCTTGAATTCATTTAAATTCACTATCCCTCCCTTTTGTAACGGACGTTAGGGGACCAAATAAATGGCCAGCATTTAAAATATATTTAACTGAATATGCGAATCAGTGACTTTTTGAATATTGTTTAATAGCTCTGCATGCCATAACGGCAGATCAACACAGTATAGGTTAAACTGAAGTTGATAACTAATAATAATTGACTTCAAAGTCGACAGCTAGTTATCCTAATTGACATGCTGTCCTTCAGTTAAAGCAGAACACTTAGAGTAAGACTATTCTGTGGTTTCAATAATTTTCGAGGGCATCACATTTCGTTTTTTTTTGTGTTTTTTTTTGTACAAAATACTCTCTGTTTTGAGTGGCTATATATTAAAACATTCAAAGCTATTTAGTTGACCTTTAGATTATATTATGTATCTACATACACGCTGTAAAATAACACTTAAAAACAAACTCAAATTATAAGTTAAAATTATTCGGCTTGCCACAGGGGTTACAGCTTTTCATAGAGTTATATAGAAAAATCTTTAATCCAACATAATGACCCTGGAGGCAAATTTGGTTCCATTAAGGGTAATTTGTTTTGCATAGATTTATATAACGAAAATTGGAACGGACTTATTTTTGGAAACCACGAGAGCTATTGCTGTTCTCATATATTGCGTATGATTCTCTACCAAGTGTGTTGGGGTAAAAATATCCGTGCCCCGGGGGTCACAGTTTTACATAGAGTTACATAGGAACATATCTTCATCTCAAAAAAAGAAAAGAAAAAGAAAATGCATAACGCTGTCATGTACAAGTACTGCATCAGCTAATGTTTTATAGAAATATATTGAACACACTTAAATAAAAAAAACAATTCTGAACATGTAATGACTAGTTCGGATAGTTTGCACATAACCACGGGATTGCACGTAACCACGGGATTGCACGTATCTACTCCACGGGATTGCACGTAGCCTACGTAGCCACGGGATTGCACGTATCCACGGGATTGCACGTAGCCTACGTATCCACGGGATTGCACGTAGCCTACGTATCCACGGGATTGCACGTAGCCACGGGATTGCACGTAGCCTACGTAGCCACGGGATTGCACGTAGCCACGGGATTGCACGTAGCCTACATATCCACGGGATTGCACGTAGCCTACGTAGCCACGGGATTGCACGTAGCCTACGTAGCCACGGGATTGCACGTAGCCTACGTATCCACGGGATTGCACGTAGCCTACGTAGCCACGGGATTGCACGTATCCACGGGATTGTACGTAGCCACGGGATTCCACGTAGCCACGGGATTGTACGTATCCACGGGATCGCACGTAGCATATGTTGATAAGGGATTGCACGTATCGACGGGATCGCTAGTATCCACGTGATTGCACGTATCCACGGGATTGCACGTATCCGCGTGAGCATAGCCACGTGATTGTACGCTGTCATTGATTACTTCTCCTTCCAGTGCATGTTAGCAAACCTAAGCACAACTATATTCCGCTGAATAATAAAGAGAGTTTACGATGCAGAATGTCGTTAATGAAGGCTGCTGTCGTTATAGTATTGACTATAGTTACAAGTACATCTAGCCAAGTGACATTTAAAATCGTGTTACATGTAATAAATGAATATCGTATAATTTCATTGAGTTCTCAAGTCACTTAACCAAATTGTTAAACAATAATTTGGCCTGAAATTGTTTGTTTAATGGCCATCATCAAAGTCAAACGACTAGCTGAATGTCATAAAGCTTCAAGGATGGCGGGAACGAAGTGTCTCGAGTGCTGAATAATGATGATGGCGGGGTCGAAGTGTCTCAAATACGGAATAATGATTTTGATGGAGAAACTTTTCATACAACTTTCCCAGTGGAGATCCAGGATAAATCACAGTTCGGTACAGGGATAGCATAGACGGCGATGGCATACTTTACCAATTGTTTAAAGAAACTGGCCCGCTAAATAGCGGCAACATTACATTATAAAATCATGTATTAAAACTATCCATACTATAAAAAAACTATCCATGTGTTCAGGTCATATACTAATGTATATGTGCCGATAATAAGAATAGATTTATTCACGTGTTCTTAAAATACTCGTGATTGAATATGTTTAAATTGAATTATGAGTTTAATTCAATAATAATTTAATAACTTTTAGTTCGACGCTCCAGTTTTGGGGTTTGGCCTGTCTGGTCAAAGTGTCTATAGAGTTTGGATTCTCAACATATATAAGTTATATATACCTCGTCGTCAGTAGGTTTAGAAACTGTGTACATCGGTTGTTAAAGTTGCCTGTTGATGCGGGTAGGGACTTTAAAATTAAACTTTAACTTTAAAGTCCTATCCCGCTATCAACAGGCAAATATAAACAAGTAAAACATGTTAAACGAAACACTATTATAGGCATACAGGAAGTAAATCACTGTGGTATTCATGCCTGTTCAAAAGGAGTTCCAAAATATATAATCCCTAACTTTTTTTGTGATAAAAGGCATTTTTGAGTATTTAAGGCCTGTTTTTCTGGCTGAAATGACTTTATTGACTTGTTTGTGATAGCTAAAAACCATTTGCATGGTTGTATGATGATTTTATTTATCAACTTGACAGTTTTGAAAGTGAAATTAGAACACATTTAAGAGGTGCCGAATGAATGCAGTTTGTTCACGTTGTCAACAAAGATCAGAATTTTATTTTCTTATATGCCACATGACCCCTACTATTCTCAGCAGTTTTCTAGAGAGGCAGGTCTCATGACTAAGAACATGTAAGTGAATCTTAGTTTGAACTTCATTTGGAAAAACGGCTAACTAGAAAGCTTGGACAATATTGCATTGGACTAAATGGAATTTGATTTACTTCCGGTACACCTATATTGTATATTCTGTCTTAGTAGGTAACCGCCATTATTTTACAACTTGCTCAGTTTGTTGCATGCTTACTTAAATACAACTAAAGTTAAACAAATTAACATTTTTTTTATAAATGTCAGGGTGAATATAAAGTCATAAACCATAATGAAGTCACAATGTAATAATGAAGTCATAAATAATGAAGTATTTGTATATAATGGAAAGCACATCGTGTTCGCTAAGGCCACACTAAAACATATCTTAGTTTGCCCAAACCCGACCTTACATTTTTCAGATGGGTACTGGGTAGGTAGGAACATTCTTTGTTTTCTACAATGAGGAACCGTATAAAATGCGGGTCCTGCAAGATACGACTGAAAAAAACAACAACATAATTTTTACTAAAAAGAAGGTTGAAGTCGGGCCGAATCTATAACCGGTCGCGTTCGGGCAAAAAGCATATTTTTTATTATGGCTTAACAATAAATAACTTCATAAAAACTAATGAAGATAGTATAGATGCATTTAATGAGAGCACATCATGTTAGGTAAACAATAAATAATGAAGACAAGTATATATTTATATAATGACAACATTATATATGTATGTAATGAAAGCACATCGTATTCGCTAAAAAACTTCATGAAAAGACATGATAGGTTCATATTTCGAAGGCACAAAGTAAAGGCATTGCTAATGATAATTAGACAAACTGTTGATATTTGAGACACCTCGCTATCGAAGTCACATTGGTAATTCCAATTCAATATACTACACAATCTTTCATTGGTTAAATCGTATCAAGTGATAATTGTTCATACATTGACTAACTTCATTCTCATAATTGCAACGCTCGGTACATTACGGAGAAAACTACCATAGAGCAATGATTCGTTAGCGTTTAGAATGATAGGTAGGACCCCCATACACACTTTTCCGGAGAGGTTAAGCAACCGCCGTCTTTCAATAGACCAAATCTTAAATACCACACGTGCATGCATACAATTCACTAAATAGAAGAATATCACGCCGATCTAGGCATGTTTAGTACGGAGTTCAATTTTTCGTTTTTTTTTTTTTGTGTCAGTTGTGGGCGGGTTTAAGTTTCGTATTTCATCGTCCGTTTACTGATTGATATATCTGAGAAAGCTCTACGGGTTTATCCGCAAAAAAAATTAAAAAGACACACAAAAATAAATAAATATATATATATATAAGATAATGTGTGCCTAAAAAACGGATTTCATAATACCAGGAACCTATAGATTGTCATCCCAGCTACTGCCACTTCGAAAATACACCGTCTTGACTTGATCAAAACTGAGATAAATCAAATGTTTATGAGTAACTTACTATTTCACTTACATTTGTGGTATAAATCCTGCATACTTATGAAAATGACGATATTTTGGCCGCATTACTTATAATCTTTCTATCAGCATTTTCTGTTTCGTTAGGGTGGGAGAATAAACAACGCATGCGCACTGGCGCGGAACTGGCTAACTGATTGTATTATACGTATCAAATCCATTTTTTCCGGAAGTAAAATCTACAATATATCTATGTTCTATTACCTGTACTAACATAGTATTTTTCTAGTATCTGACAGATTCCCATAGGTCGGAAGAGGATGTTTGTACATTTTAAGCCTATTGTTTGCGGCCTTTGGCACGACGTACAAACGCGTACCCGTGAGCATTGTTGATGTTTCATTGCGCAAAGAATATACTCATCTGTTATAATTTTCTATACATGCTAAAACCTAAATTTCTGACCTATATACTTGGCAGAATATATGACCTGGATTCTATGTCCGTCGGGAGCTTGGTCACGATCGATGCATCCCGATTGCACAGATCCCATATAAGGGTCCTACACAGTCTTTTCAGAGGCCACACTTCTTTGGCTCTAGTACTTAGCTCCTCGACTGCCACTGTCAGGTACTTTTTAATGTGCTGTGGTGGGCTCTTAGAATAGTCCGCCACTAAGATTTTCAGCGTGTCTGATGTACACGCACGTGTCATAAAATACGACAGGCCTAACATGTTCTTGACGTCTTCCATGTGATTGGGAGTCGGGGCATACGCGTTAATCTCCTTAAGCTGAGCGAACAGAATGTCGAAAAACGTATTTATAACGTACTTGCCATCAACTTTTGCATTCGGATCGGCGCCTTGACGGAGTAAGTACTTAAAGATGTCGGCGTCGACACCCAATTTTACACTGCACTTTGCGAACTGGTGAAGGACTGTTCCGAATTTATTGCTGTTTTGATCGATACGCCCAACGAGGTTTATTCTAGCCTTATTCTGAATCAATACCTCTGCCATCTGAACTATGAACCGTACACCTAATGCTTTCGATTCTAAATATTCAGAAAAAAATTCAACTGTTTCCAACAGGCAATGCATGGCTGATCCATACGCCATTCGGCCGTGCTCCGTTTTGATACCCTTTCTGTTCAGTTTCTTCTCGTTTGCTACCTCGTCAAAGTTTGGATCTGCTCCGGCATCGATTAGAATTCGCAGGCAGAAGATGAAATGACGTGTGTTTACGTAGTCGTGTATACACAGAGAGTTCTTTATCAAACTGTATATCGGGTACGTGTTTGGGGGACTATTTGCGGTCACGTCGTATTTATGTTTCACGAGAATTTGCGTGACTTCCGGTAGGCGCTTGTAACCGTCCGTGCCAAATGCAGATTGCTGACTGAATGTATACAGCATGTGAAAAAAGTTCTTTTTACCAAACATATCGTCAGTTTTCACTTTTTGTTGCAGTAAAATATCAAGGCACTGGGAACTGGCGCTCTTCAGTGCTACTTCGATAGCCTTCTTGATGTCGTCTGCTTTGGGTTTGTCTTTCTTTATGATCAGCTGAAGAGATGCGACAGACCTGGGTACACAGGCGAGGGCAACATACGGGTACTTGGCAAAATCTGGATTATCTTTGATTATGCACTGGTCTAAGATCTGTTTGACACAGTTAAGGTGACCCGCCTCTGCAGCGACATCTATCGGGCTTATCTGTGGAATAAAAACATATAACGCAATATCAACATGATTAAGTTAGTACCAACCTTTCATGCACTATTGTTCATTTCGAATTGCAGTTCGCATCTAGTTAAACATTGTATATTGGAAAGTTATACATGTTGTCAAAGAACTGTTGGGACAACCGTCTGATTCGTGAAGTTTTTCAACATCCGGAATCTCATTGAACGCCGCCATTATTAATTATGTTTCTACAGTCTGACCATGCCATAGTTTGTTTGGTCAGATAAGTAACTCTATTAGTGGATACCAAGATGAAACGATTCTAGGAACGAGTTCATAGATATAGATGGAATATTAACAGTTTCCTAAAATAACATGTTATATAATATTATTAACATATATACATATACTATAACACTATCTCTTCTTCTCTCTATCCTTCTTTCTCTACTATGGAAATGAAAGCCTGTGAAATAATCATACTTTTTAAACATAGAACGATGTTCTAAACTTAACGTGTGACTGGTCTCTTGACTTTACTTTAACCCACATAGAAAACATTAATTGGTCTGAGTGGTCTCTTGACATTCCTTTAACCCGCAAAAAACAACATTAATTGGTCTGAGTGGTCTCTTGACATTCCTTTAGTCTGAGTCGTCTCTTGACATTGCTTTAACCCGCAGAAAAACAACATTAATTGGTCTGAGTGGTCTCTTGACATTCCTTTAACCCGCAAAAAACAACATTAATTGGTCTGAGTGGTCTCTTGACATTCCTTTAACCCGCAAAAAACAACATTACTTGGTCTGAGTGGTCTCTTGACATTCCTTTAGTCTGAAACGTCTCTTGACATTGCTTTAACCCGCAGAAAAACAACATTAATTGGTCTGAGTGGTCTCTTGACATTCCTTTAACCCGCAAAAAACAACATTAATTGGTCAGAGTGGTCTCTTGACATTCCTTTAGTCTAAGTCGTCTCTTGACATTCCTTTAACCCGCAGAAAAAAACACTAATTGGTCTTAGTGGTCTCTTGACATTCCTTTAACCCGCAGACAAGCACTAATTGGTCCGAGTGATCTCTTGACATTCCTTTAATCCGCAGAAAAAACATTAATTGGTCTGAGTGGTCTCTTGACATTCCTTTAACCCGCAGAAAAACACTAATTGGCCGCAGAAAAACACTAATTGGTCTGAGTGGTCTCTTGACATTCCTTTAACCCGCAGAAAAATTGTCAAAGCATTCCATTTTAGTTATCTGTACACTTAATTGTCGTCAGGCTAACGAGGCGCTCTATTTGTTCAATAAGAATAAATCAAGTGTAGATAGAACTACACTTGCTGACAAAATGACTAGATATAAATCAATACTAAAGAAAAAAAAACGAGCATACAAATATAATTGGAACATATGCGACATTCAAAACCACGTGATTTTTGGAACCGTTTCACTAGAAAAACAAACAAATCAATTGTGACATCAGATTAGATGAGTTTCATGCATATTTTTGCGACTTATTTAAGGACATAAAAACCTTGCAAAACGATGAAGCGGCTTCTTTTAATAATAACCATAATTTTGATGATAATGATCCCATTTTCAGACATGCCTATAACTTTACCGGAAGAAGAGGCAGCGATTAAGTCTCTAAGTAAAAATAAAGTCGGTATGATGAAAAACTATGTAATAGTTTAAGTCAATAAAATGTCTTCTTCTTCTTCTTCTTCTTCTTCTTCTTCTTCTTCTTCTTCTTCTTCTTCTTCTTCTTTTCTTCTTCTTCTTCTTCTTCTTCTTCTTCTTCTTCTTCTTCTTCTTCTTCTTCTTCTTCTTCTTCTTCTTCTTCTTCTTCTTCTTCTTTCTTCTTCTTCTTCTTCTTCTTCTTCTTCTTAATATGAAACTTAATAACGATGCTCATACACGGTATACTGCGATATAGCTTGCTAATGTTTATGCATAAAAAATACACAATTGTCGTCTTTTAACCTTTCTATACCGCATTTTCCTTTATGTCTAAATTCATATATATTTTTTAAAAATATTAAATTATTTATATTATTTTAATTCGAATTGTGTAAATGTGATTTTTTACATGTCAAATTGCAAACAACGTCCTCTGACGTGAGGATAAAACACTCAACATCTCCGGTGATCTGTTGGCAATAAACCACGATTTTAATAGGTGTTTACTGAATGTAATAACATCAAAAATTCAATTACCGACAAGTTAATGCGACATTGAACTAAATATGTCAGAAATACGTAAATTTATTAACATTCCGTTGTCCTATAAACCGTCCCATTTAAAACAAAAATATCAGTCGTGAAAATTAATGTTTTTTGAAAACATTACGGTTTTAACGAATGTTTAAAATCTGAAGATTTAGGGTCATTTAAATTTTTCTGAAAACCCGTTATTCTGAAAATATGAGGAGTTATTTACAGTATCTCAACTGGGTTAACTGTCACACTTACACAAAGCAGAAATGATCGTTTGCGAGTTTTTATGCAAATATATCAAAGTTACCGTCAAGGGTCCCATTTCACCGGTGGACGTGTAATGGGGTTAGCAGAACAATACACTCGAGGACACTAGTTACATTTTATTTCATATCTTTTAAATGGTACATGTATATACAATGTCGACAAAAAACAGTATGAAAAAAAGCAATATATTTTTAACAGATTTATCATATAAAATTGAAAATAAGTAATCGATTTGATAATCTGATTACATTCAGTTAAAGAACGTGTTCACAGTTTTAGCAAAATACGATAAAAAATAAATGTGTTGTTATTACCATTTACAATTGGGGTACTTATAAGCGTCGTCTAGTGTATATATCACAGTTAGAGTATTGGCTTTCAAACAATCACTTAAATACGACACCAGAATGTCCACAATTGTTGAAATTCGGATTTACCTGTCTAAAGTATATTAATCATTAAACAAGTACCTGCCTTATAAGTTATGTTTAATTTATAACCTATCTCTGTTTGCATGTTTAAATAAATTGCTGCCATACGTACATTCCAGCTTTTATAACGTGTCGTGTAATGTATATTCCCATTTAACCCCCCCCCCCCCCCCCCCCCCCCCCCCCCCCCCCCCCCCCCCCCCCCCCACACACACACACACACACATAAATCTTCTTAGATTATTTAGTTATTCGTTCAGTCTTACTAAACAATACACTCCATGAGTTGGTTTTGGAGTTTTATTTTGGAGCTGGTATGGGTCCTTTTTTTTTCTTTTTTTTTTTTTATCTTTTTTTATGATTTTGCGAACAAGAACTTACATCACTCCGTCGTTCCGTTACTCCGTTTCCATTTGGCGTGTACGTTAGCTTCTTGCTTGGTCTTATGTCGTCCTTCCGGTACTGGATAATAATATTGAGAACCGTTCTGTTGCCAAGGAAACACGCCAAGTGTGCATACAGATTTGAACGGGGTTCAAACGGAGCCTGCAAGGTAAATGTAGAATAATATACTCATTTTACTTGAAGAAGGCTCAAAACAATAACGCTAGTTCAATACATGCCCATAACTTGTAAAGTTTTCCACCAGTTTTAACACCATGGCTAATTCCTTCATTACGGCATTCCTTAACGTAAAGGCAAATGGTTGTTTGTAGAATGGGTTACAGTGTACATACAGTTTTAAAAATGGATTAAAACAATTCATTAGATTATTATTGAACTGTTAGTGAACTGTTTAATAGCCTGAATATTATAACATAAAAAATAAAGACCCACTGAATAGAATTTGTAAACAATATCATGATAAGTAACTTGTTTAAAATACTTGGGACATTAGTGATATTTCAGGCTAAGGCGATTTATTTTTATTTTTTTATATATGAAAAGAGTGGGCTGAAAAGAGTCTCGTTAGTAAAACAAATATTTGCTGATTGTGTGATATACCACCTAGAATTGGACTACCTCGGTAAAACCATGGGTACACGTACGGGAGCATGACGGAATTTGCCATGTTATGTTCGACTGAGCCACCTCGTTGTAATTTTTTTTGCACATTGTTTAAATGTATTTGTGTTCTTGAATAAACCAGTGTCTCTTTATTCAAAACATCACTGATGATTTAGCTGGCTTTGAGTTTATATTTAGTAAAAACACAATCACCTACAGTACATACTTTCATTGAATTCTGCAACAGATTATGGAAAACAAATATTTACATATCCATACGATTATTCGCATAAAGCTTTAATATTAGCATTTAAATAAACATGTCGTAACGTTTCTATAAACATATCCTGTTCTACTACTTTTAAATTCAGGGCAGATACATATTAATCAATTCCCATAGGCTCCAGGTATAGGAGTGTCACAAATAAAGGCTTTATGCAATGTGTTTACATAAACTACCTCCACTGTCGGTGAGATTGAACCTAAGACTTACGAGTTTTTTTGTGTCCTTTTTTGGTGACAAACATGAAAAGGGACGCCATTTCCATAAAGATTTAGTACTGAATTTTTTTTATGGTTTTCCCATTTCTTTCCCCGCTTCCGGGTGGGTATAATTCTCTAAATTAGGACAATCTTCCCTACATTATGTTTCTTGTATTCATATTATTTGTTTGTTTGTTTGTATGGTGTTTGACGACATTTTCAACACATGTAAGGTTATATATGACGGTCGATTTTTTGTAGTGGAGGCAGACCACCCACTTTTCCTGGGTAGAATAAATACTGTACACCTCCCGCCATCCGTAAGTATCGACACTTACAAGTGTCGATTCTTACGGATAGCGGGAGGTGTACAATACTGGTTCTACCCAGGAAAAGTGGGTGGTCTGCCTCCACCACAAAAAATGGACCGTCATATATAACCTTACTTCATAGTATTTGCGATACGGCATAATCTATGAACTGGTGCAAAGTCGTCTACTGTCTAGATTAAACAAATTTTATTTCAAAATTATTTTCAAACATAAAAAATATTTATATATCTTTTGATACAGTTGAACGAAAAGAGAAACTATCCTAACATATAGTTTCTCTCCTCTGTCTTTCATTCATTCTTTCATTGATTGTTGTGTGTTATTCTTTACTACATCTTTTAATGACATCACTTAGGCTGTTGTATTGCATTTTATTTGATTTTTGAAGATGCGTTTAAATGTTAACGGTGCGGCGATTGTTCCCGAATACACTAAAACTATGTGACAATTGTTGGCAAAACAGTTTACCTGAAAGTAACCATGACTAAGCAGATATTCAGCAGCTTCCGGATTGTTCAAAATGATCACGTGATGCAGCAGATCAAGATCATTGGCGTCTACCCATCGCATGACGTCATCTTTTGTCGTCTGCCCCAAGTGTCGGCTAGCCTTATCCGGAGTTTCCTTCTTTTTGAGACTTTCAATAAATTGTTTGGCGGCTTTTGCAGCTAAATCCGACGCAGGCTTTATTTCCTCCGCTTTGCTGTTGAGAGAAGACATAGTTAATGCATTTAAACTCCCTATCTGTGAATAACGTTCTCTCTCCTAACTCTCCTAAGAGCTATGGCGAAATGGCTTAGACTTATATTTGTCTCGAAGAAAAATGACAGACTTGGCCCAGTCGTTTTTATCCCATTATCCCTTTATAATCCAGTTAGGGTTTCTTATCTATATATCTTTATTTCACATAGGCTTGCATTAGCAAACAGCAATGGAATCGACATAGTCAATGCGTGACATAATGTCTTAAGTAGAAATATTTAAACAGAATCAATGAGCATTAATCTGGATTAAAACACAAATCGTTTGTCAAACATGCGTAAATTGATCGAAATAAGCTATTTAATGCACGCACTTTGATCGCTATTAATCACCGTGAGTTAATATGTCATTAGGCCTACCGTTTGTATTGGTAACAATTGAACACGTGAGACATAGACACATTGCAAGAGAAAATAGACGTTGTAAGTTGTGCACTAATAAAGAAATAGAAGACAAGTACCATTTCATCTATTTTTTTGGCGTTTACAAAGACTTATGAATGACATATATTAAAGAGCGTAAGAAGCCAAGCATGTTTAAATTTATTGTTTTATTATCGAGATTAACGTAATATTTATTATGATTGTAAACCATTATTCAAATATCTGTCTGAAACACATAGTTTTTGCCTACTGGCCTTAGACTTATTTTCCGAAGAATTGCTATTGTGTGAAACCGCTAGTGCGAGGACTGATAGCACGAGTTGTAAATAAGCTTGACCGAAATGTATCCACTGTACAAACACATTATATGTATAGAGTTGTTTTGTTTTCTTTCTCTCTTTCTTTTTCTGATGATTTTCCCATCTGTATTAGTTATGCTATATACTATTCGAAATTGTTTGTTTAAAATACTAGGTGTAAGTGCTCTTTTGTAGCTTTACTCCATGATAGTATTATACATGCTCTTCTCAATGTAATGTAACAGCCTCATTGTAATAGGCGATGAACATTGTATGATGTTTATGCTGAATAAAATAATTGAATTGAAAATTAAAGTCTGCAAATGTGAAGCTTTTGAACAATCTAGCTCTTTGTATAAATAAAACACGATTTCTTTTACATAAAAGAAGCATTAACTGGCATTAATAATGACTCTTCTCATTAACTGGCATTAATAATGTCTCGTCTCATTAACTGGCATTACTAATGTCATTAACTGGCATTAATAATGTCTCGTCTCATTAACTGGCATTAATAATGTCTCGTCTCATTAACTGGCATTAATAATGTCTCGTCTCATTAGCTGGCATTAATAATGTCTCGTCTCATTAACTGGCATTAATAATGTCTCGTCTCATTAACTGGCATTAATAATGCCTCGTCTCATTAACTGGCATTAATAATGTCTCGTCTCATTTTTAATGTTTTATTTATATAAAGAGCTAGATAGTTCAAGTTCGGAACTTCAGCTGAAACAATTCTTACATTTTTACAACAGCCTTAATTTTGCTAATTTGAGAAAAAGTGATTTACATTGAAAATCTATTTGTATGCAAGCATATCGTTACAACTATATATATTTGACGACAAGTAAGTATGTATGCTAAAGCCTAATAGAGTTTTCTGTTTTCTGTATTCGCTATTCTGTATTCGGTATCGTTAGTAACGCATTTGGAGTAAATTTGCAATAAATAGTAAATAATAGTATTACCAACTCTGTCCTCTGAATGTTGCGTACATTTTGCTGTTATGAACCTCATCAACTGTAAGAGATATAAATGAAATAAAAACCAACAGATTTCAAAGAATGAAGTTGTTATGTTTTACATTCTAGAAGCGGTTTTAATGTTCCTTTTTGGAACTTTCCGTCATATATCTGTTTAGCTCAGTCGTTTGATACTTTATATACCCTATATTCGCCATTGCCCAAACACATTTAACTGCATAATATCGGAAAGAACACACAAACAGGACGCACACTGTCAAATGGTGTGCATAAATAATTATTTTGATATAATAGTTCGTCTGTTACTGTTGTATGCTTCAGTATTTTAAAATAAGACTGCAAAACATGCAATAGTGTTTCTTTTTTCTTTGCTTTTTTTTCTTTTTTATTTCTCACCATACGTCAAAACTGTCAATATTATTTTAAAGATAACATGATAAATGTCAGATATTTTTTATCATTATTAAACAGTTGAACATTACGAATGCAATATAAATGATACCATCTCCAGGTTACATACTGTCAGTTACGAAATGCATTAAATGGATCTGTTGATAAACTTCAAGGTTATGTTTTTAGACCTTAACTCTGTAAACACTATATACTTGTATATTGCTATGTTTATCAAAAGGTAATGCACATCGTGATATATTGTCATACTTTGCTTGTCTTACTTAACTGTCATTTGTTTAAATAAGCCTCAATATCAGTAAACATATCAATTTCATTTTAACATTTCCACAGGAGAAAGAATGTGGGCTTTAAGGTAGTTTTATAACAACGGTCATAACGTGATCCGAGTATTAACTTTCATACCCCATCCAACCCTTTCACCAAGAAGGGAAAACGGGGTTGGCTGGGGTATGAAATAAAACCTTAATTTATGCTTAAAAAGTTTACATATTGTAAAATTAAAACATTAAATAGTTTATTTTAAATAAGTTTTAGTAGTTTTTTCAGTAAAAAACAGTAAATAAAAACGTGCCAATTTAGATTGTTTTTCACGAAGAAAAAAAGCGTGAATTTTTGTAATTTTCAATAGTTGTATTTATTTTGTATCTATTTAGGCATTTTGAGAAGGATTCGTTTGTTTGAATGGTGTGTTACGTCATTATTAGCACAGGCTACTTTAAACATTATAACTAATTGCCACCTCAAGTGGTACTTAAGTGGTACAAATGAGCCCGACTTTGATGGTGTGTGTAATTCAAAGGTTTATAGAACCCCGCTATTGTGCCAAATGGAGAATCGCTTTATGCATGAAATATTCGAGGGTGGTCTATTGAATGCGCGTGTTTTTATGGTGCATTTGTTTGTAAACGGGGACGCCAGTAAACATATACAAATACATTATTGAGCATCCTTCTTGAGACCCGCTTAAATGAACCTTAGATGAAACTACGTGCATATATTTAAGTAAGTAAATTACATTGTTTATAACATGTAAACCCGCCCTTATTTATGTGTAACCCTTCCTGCCAAACGACACCGTAAACAATTAACTAGATAAGATGTAGTTAAGATAAAATCCCCAGTCGGTCCGATATTAACGCAGTTTAACGAATTATCAATTGTGATTTAAAGAATGTAACGATTTAAGTTTTGTATTTATCGACAGAAGTTCGAATGTTTAAGATTTGTATTTGAATCTTGGTTTGTTGATTGATAAAGCAGCGTGAATAACTTCGATAAGGCTACAACAACTACTATCAAAGTCGCTTAAACAATTTCTTATTTGCTTAATTAATAGTAGGTAGAACAGCTGCTTATGTACCCAGTCCTACGACAAGGGGTAAACTATCTGCTCAGTTTGAGCAAACATTCAGTTGTGGCTTATCAGCTGCAGCATGAAGCACGTTTACCCCTGGCCGTAGAGGCGTACTTAGCACAAGTCAATGTAAAGGATCACCAATTCCGGGACAAATCATTGTAAATGATGAACGTATAAGAAGACTTATCATTGTAAAGGATAAACTTATAAAAGACAAATCATTGTAAAAGCTCAACTTATCAAACACATATCATTGAAAAAGATCATTGTAAAGGATGATCTATACAAGGCAAATCATTGTACAGAATTAATTGTAAATCCCCTTTTCAATGATGTTTTAATTCAAGACAGATCATTGTAAACGACTATGTAAAACAAAACATGTTAAGAATGATATACTACAATACAGATTACTGTTAAAGATAATATAATACAAGATAAGACAGATCACTGTAGTGGTTGATCTACTACCAGACGCATTATTGTAAAATATATCTGATGCACAACAAGGCAAATCTTTGTAAAGGATGATCTACTACCTACAAGTCAGAACATTGTTAAGGATGATCTACTACAAGTCAGAACATTGTTAAGGATGATCTACTACAAGCCAGAACATTGTTAAGGATGATCTACTACAAGGCAAATCAGTGTACAGGATGATCTACTACAAGCCAGAACATTGTTCAGGATGATCTACTACGAGGCAGAACATTGTTAAGGATGATCTACTACAAGCCAGAACATTGTTCAGGATGATCTACTACAAGCCAGAACATTGTTAAGGATGATCTACTACAAGTCAGAATATTGTTAAGGATGATCTACTACAAGGCAAATCAGTGTACAGGATGATCTACTACAAGCCAGAACATTGTTAAAGATGACCTACTACAAGCCAGAACATTGTTAAGGATGATCTACTACAAGCCAGAACATTGTTAAGTATGATCTACTACAAGGCAAATCAGTGTACAGGATGATCTACTACAAGCAGGACATTGTTAAGGATAATCTACTACAAGGCAAATCAGTGTACAGGATGATCTACTACAAGCCAGAACATTGTTAAAGATGACCTACTACAAGCCAGAACATTGTTAAGGATGATCTACTACAAGCCAGAACATTGTTAAGTATGATCTACTACAAGTCAGAACATTGTTAAGGATGATCTACTACAAGCCAGAACATTGTTAAAGATGATCTACTACAAGCCAGAACATTGTTAAGGATGATCTACTACAAGCCAGAACATTGTTAAAGATGATCTACTACAAGCCAAAACATTGTTAAGGATGATCTACTACAAGCCATAACATTGTTAAGGATGATCTACTACAAGCCAGAACATTGTTAAGGATGATCTACTACAAGCCAGAACATTGTTAAGGATGATCTACTACAAGCCAGAACATTGTTAAGGATGACCTACTACAAGCCAGAACATTGTTAAAGATGATCTACTACAAGGCAAATCAGTGTACAGGATGATCTACTACAAGCCAGAACATTGTTAAGGATGATCTACTACAAGCCAGAACATTGTTAAGGATGATCTACTACAAGCCAGAACATTGTTAAGGATGATCTACTACAAGCCATAACATTGTTAAGGATGATCTACTACAAGCCAGAACATTGTTAAGGATGATCTACTACAAGCCAGAACATTGTTAAGGATGATCTACTACAAGCCAGAACATTGTTAAAGATGATCTACTACAAGGCAAATCAGTGTACAGGATGATCTACTACAAGCCAGAACATTGTTAAAGATGACCTACTACAAGGCAAATCAGTGTACGGGATGATCTACTACAAGCCAGAACATTGTTAAGGATGATCTACTACAAGCCAGAACATTGTTAAGGATGATCTACTACAAGCCAGAACATTGTAAATGATGATCTACTACAAGCCAGAACATTGTTAAAGATGATCTACTACAAGGCAAATCAGTGTACAGGATGATCAACTACAAGCCAGAACATTGTTAAGGATGACATACTACAAGCCAGAACATTGTTAAGGATGATCTACTACAAGCCAGAACATTGTTAAGGATGATCTACTACAAGCCAGAACATTGTTAAAGATGATCTACTACAAGGCAAATCAGTGTACAGGATGATCGACTAAAAGCCAGAACATTGTTAAGGATGATCTACTACAAGCCAGAACATGGTTAAGTATGATCTACTACAAGCCAGAACATTGTTAAGGATGATATATTATAGGCCAGAACATTGTTAAGGATGATCTACTATAAGCCAGAACATTGTTAAGAATGATCTACTACAAGTCAGAACATTGTTAAGTATGATCTACTACAAGCCAGAACATTGTTAAGGATGATCTACTACAAGCCAGAACATTGTTAAGGATGATCTACTACAAGTCAGAACATTGTTAAGGATGATCTACTACAAGCCAGAACATTGTTAAGGATGATCTACTATAAGCCAGAACATTGTTAAGAATGATCTACTACAATACAGATCATTGTAAAGGGTGATCTAAGTCAAGACAAATCATTATAAAAGATGATATAAGTCAAGACAAATCATTATAAAAGATGATCTAAGTCAAGACAATTCATTATAAAAGATGATCTAAGTCAAGACAAATCATTATAAAAGATGATCTAAGTCAAGACAATTCGTTATAAAAGATGATCTAAGTCAAGACAAATCATTATTAAAGATAATCTAAGTCAAGACAAATCATTATAGAATATGATCTAAAACAAAATAAATCATTGTAAAGTGTGCTCTAAGACAGGACGAATCATTTAAAGGGTGATCTACTACAAGGTAAATCACTGTTCAGTATGATCTACTACAAGGCAAATCACTGTAAAGGATGATCTACTACAAGGAAAATCATTGTAAAGGGTGATCTAAGACAAGTCGAATCATTGTAAGGGTGATATATTACAAGACAAATCATCATTGTACAGCATGATCTATTACAAGACAAAGCATTGCACAGTATGATCTGCGTCAAGGCAATCACTGTACATGGTGATCTACTACAAGGCGATCACTGTACAGGATGATCTACTACACGACAATCACTGTACATGATGCTCTACTACAAGGCAGATCACTGTACATAATGCTCTACTACAAGGCAAATCACCGTAAAGGATGATCTACTACAAGGTAAATCACTGTACAGTATGATCTACTATAAGGCAAATCACTGTACAGGATGATCTATTACAAGGTAAATCACTGTACAGGATGATCTACTACAAGGTAAATCACTGTACAGGATGATCTACTACAAGGCAAATCACTGTACAGGATGATGTACT
Source organism: Cyrtodaria siliqua (assembly GCA_037043455.1). Classification (NCBI taxonomy): domain Eukaryota; kingdom Metazoa; phylum Mollusca; class Bivalvia; order Adapedonta; family Hiatellidae; genus Cyrtodaria; species Cyrtodaria siliqua. The sequence continues at coordinate 17,110 of JAWPHD010006740.1, read as the reverse complement.
ACAAGGTAAATCACTGTAAAGGATAATCTACTACAAGGCAAATCATTGCAAAGGGTGATTTAAGACTAGACAACTCATTGTACTGCATGATCTATTACAAGACAAGTCATTGTACAGCATGATCTATTACAAGACAAATTATTGTACAGCATGATCTATTACAAGACAAATTATTGTACAGCATGATCTATTACAAGACAAATCATTGTACAGCATGATCTATTACAAGACAAATCATTGTACAGCATGATCTATTACAAGATATGTCACTGTACTGCATGATCTATTACAAGACAAATCATTATACAGCATGATCTATTACAAGACAAGTCACTGTACAGCATGATCTATTACAAGACAAATCATTATACAGCATGATCTATTACAAGACAAATCATTGTACAGCATGATCTATTACAAGACAAGTCATTGTACAGCATGATCTATTATAAGACAAATCATTGTACAGCATGATCTATTACAAGACAAATTATTGTACAGCATGCTCTATTACAAGACAAATCATTGTACAGCATGATCTATTATAAGACAAATCCTTGTACAGCATGATCTATTACAAGACAAATTATTGTACAGCATGCTCTATTACAAGACAAATCATTGTACAGCATGATCTATTACAAGACAAGTCACTGTACAGCATGATCTATTACAAGACAAATCATTGTACAGGGTGATCTATTATAAGAAAAATCATTGTAAAGTGTGACCTAAGACAATACAAATCATTATACAGCATGATCTATTACAAGACAAATCATTGTACAGCATGATCTATTACAAGACAAGTCACTGTACTGCATGATCTATTACAAGACAAGTCACTGTACAGCATGATCTATTACAAGACAAGTCATTGTACAGCATGATCTATTACAAGACAAGTCACTGTACTGCATGATCTATTACAAGACAAATCATTGTACAGGGTGATCTATTATAAGAAAAATCATTGTAAAGTGTGACCTAAGACAATACAAATCATTATACAGCATGATCTATTACAAGACAAATCATTGTACAGCATGATCTATTACAAGATAAGTCACTGTACTGCATGATCTATTACAAGACAAATCATTATACAGCATGATCTATTACAAGACAAATCATTGTACAGCATGATCTATTACAAGACAAATCATTGTACAGCATGATCTATTACAAGATAAGTCACTGTACTGCATGATCTATTACAAGACAAATCATTATACAGCATGATCTATTACAAGACAAGTCACTGTACAGCATGATCTATTACAAGACAAATCATTATACAGCATGATCTATTACAAGACAAATCATTGTACAGCATGATCTATTACAAGATAAGTCACTGTACTGCATGATCTATTACAAGACAAATCATTATACAGCATGATCTATTACAAGACAAATCATTGTACAGCATGATCTATTACAAGACAAATCATTGTACAGCATGATCTATTACAAGATAAGTCACTGTACTGCATGATCTATTGCAAGACAAATCATTATACAGCATGATCTATTACAAGACAAGTCACTGTACAGCATGATCTATTACAAGACAAATCATTATACAGCATGATCTATTACAAGACAAATCATTGTACAGCATGATCTATTACAAGATAAGTCACTGTACTGCATGATCTATTACAAGACAAATCATTGTACAGCATGATCTATTACAAGACAAATCATTGTACAGCATGATCTATTACAAGACAAATCATTGTACAGCATGATCTATTACAAGATAAGTCACTGTACTGTATGATCTATTACAAGACAAATCATTATACAGCATGATCTATTACAAGACAAGTCACTGTACAGCATGATCTATTACAAGACAAATCATTATACAGCATGATCTATTACAAGACAAATCATTGTACAGCATGATCTATTACAAGATAAGTCACTGTACTGCATGATCTATTACAAGACAAATCATTATACAGCATGATCTATTACAAGACAAGTCACTGTACAGCATGATCTATTACAAGACAAATCATTGTACAGCATGATCTATTACAAGACAAATCATTGTACAGCATGATCTATTACAAGATAAGTCACTGTACTGCATGATCTATTACAAGACAAATCATTGTACAGCATGATATATTACAAGACAAATCACTGTACAGCATGATCTATTACAAGACAAATCATTATACAGCATGATCTGTTACAAGACAAATCACTGTACAGCATGATCTATTACAAGATAAGGCACTGTACAGCATGATCTATTACAAGACAAATCATTGTACAGCATGATCTATTACAAGATAAGTCACTGTACAGCATGATCTATTACAAGACAAATCATTGTACAGCATGATCTATTACAAGACAAATCATTGTACAGCATGATCTATTACAAGACAAATCACTGTACAGCATGATCTGTTACAAGACAAATCATTATACAGCATGATCTATTACAAGACAAATCATTGTACAGCATGATCTGTTACAAGACAAATCATTGTACAGCATGATCTATTACAAGACAAATCATTATACAGCATGATCTGTTACAAGACAAATCATTGTACAGCCTGATCTATTACAAGATAAGTCACTGTACAGCATGATCTATTACAAGACAAATCACTGTACAGCATGATCTATTACAAGATAAGTCACTGTACAGCATGATCTATTACAAGACAAATCATTGTACAGCATGATCTATTACAAGACAAATCACTGTACAGCATGATCTATTACAAGACAAATCATTATACAGCATGATCTGTTACAAGACAAATCATTGTACAGCATGATCTATTACAAGATAAGTCACTGTACAGCATGATCTATTACAAGAGAAGTCACTGTACAGCATGATCTATTACAAGACAAGTCACTGTACAGCATGATCTATTACAAGACAAATCATTGAACAGCATGATATATTACAAGATAAGTCATTGTACAGCATGATCTATTACAAGATAAGTCACTGTACAGCATGATCTATTACAAGACAAATCATTGTACAGCATGATCTATTACAAGATAAGTCACTGTACAGCATGATCTATTACAAGAGAAGTCACTGTACAGCATGATCTATTACAAGACAAATCATTATACAGCATGATCTGTTACAAGACAAATCATTGTACAGCATGATCTATTACAAGATAAGTCACTGTACAGCATGATCTATTACAAGACAAATCATTATACAGCATGATCTATTACAAGACAAATCATTGTACAGCATGATCTATTACAAGACAAATCATTATACAGCATGATCTATTACAAGACAAATCACTGTACAGCATGATCTATTACAAGACAAATCATTATACAGCATGATCTATTACAAGAAAAATCATTGTACAGCATGATCTGTTACAAGACAAATCATTATACAGCATTATCTGTTACAAGACAAATCACTGTACAGCATGATCTATTACAAGATAAGTCACTGTACAGCATGATCTATTACAAGATAAGTCACTGTACAGCATGATCTATTACAAGATAAGTCACTGTACAGCATGATCTATTACAAGATAAGTCACTATACAGCATGATCTATTACAAGATAAGTCACTGTACAGCATGATCTATTACAAGACAAATCATTGTACAGGGTGATCTATTATAAGAAGTGTGATCTAAGACAATACAAATGATTGTACAGGATGATCTAAAATAAGACAACAAATTGTAAAGGATGATATAAGACAAGACAGCTTATTGTAAACGAACATGTAAATTAACACAAAGCCAAACAATTATGTAATACAGGAAAGATGAACTGTAAATCCCATTTTCAATGATGATTTTTATTTGAAGACAAATCATTGTAAACGAGCATATTATACATGACAAATCATTATAACGATGGTCTTATTTTTGACAATTTGTTATAAGCAGTGATCTTGTAAGATACATCATTGTAAACAATTATGTAAAACAAAAAGCAAAAACAGAAAAAACACAACAGTTATACAATCGATGTATAAGCGATGTTCGTGTGCACGTGACACGTCATTTCAAACGATGATATAATTCCAGACAGTGTGTTGTAAACAGTTATGCCATACAACACAAATCATCGTAAATCACTCATCTTTAAACTAAGTGATTGTAAATAATGTATTTTATAATATGATGCTACAAAACACAATTATTGCAAACATAGCTTGCATGTTTCTCTCGTTATATTTGGTGTAGATGACCAACTGCGCGTAAAATCAAATAAACGCATTAAATATCAATGCAAAACAAACAAGTATTTCTTTTGTTGAATCAATATTTTGATTGATTTCGAGAAATATCGATACTAACTACCTTTTTTGAAAAACAAAATCAATTACAAATTGCAAGTATAAACGATAGTTAACGTGTAATATAAATAAAAGGGACACAACGCAATCTTGTTTTTTTGTAATACCCGCGGCGTCTCGTTAGTTTTTCTACATAAATTGAATTTGTTCAATAATTAATATTCATTATAAGAATAGTATAAAGCAATTTTTTTTTGCATATTAATAACTGCCTACTATATTGCACCAATAATATATTCAAACCTATGGTGGAATAACGAAGAAAAGCTGAAAACTCAAAATAGTATTTAAATATGTACAAGCAGGTTTCAAGTCAGAATGATACTAGATTAATAAAATTGAGACGTTAATTTTAATGCTTGATATAAGATTGCCATGTGTCCCTTTAAATGCTACTATGAATAATAATAATAAACTGACAGGCTATTGGATTTCGAAAGGTGTGTCAGTGATCACATGTGCCTATGGCCTGTGTGTCAGTGATCACATGTGCATATGGCTGGTGTGTCAGTAATCACATGTGCATATGGCTTGTGTGTCAGTGATCACATGTGCCTATGGCTAGTGTGTCTGTGATCACATGTGCCTATGACGGGTGTGTCAGTGATCACATGTGCCTATGGCTGGTGTGTCAGTGATCACATGTGCCTATGGCTGACTGATTTTAAAAATTAAGCTTTTTTACCATTCTTACATATTATACACCCTGACATAAATTAATGCCCCAGAGGATAAGTTTCAAAGGTAAATATTTTCCAGAATTTAGGATGGGTTTCAAACGTAAATATTTTCAAGAATTGGAATGATTTCACTGACGCATTACAGCACTGATTCGTTTGTTGAACCCTTAGACACATTATTTTTGAATTATATATTAGATAAAACGGCTGTTGCCTAAGATGTATTTCTATTCAATAAATCGTAAACGTTTATACGTTCAACAAATCATGAACACATTTTTTTAAGACATTTTTAAATGCTCTATAGTAATTAGATTCATAAATAAAACACACTTACGATATCATATCGAATGGGAATCCCTTTTCGTTCCGTTAAGTTCACTTATATATTTTTTTCGTAATTTATTTAAACAGTGAATAAATGAGTTTAACAGGCTCGCAGGTGCGACACTCTCTAAAGATATAGCTTCAAATTGATGAAGTTAACATGGTTAAGTCAGTTACTCCTAAATATATCGCTATTCAAATATATTTTTGCTATACGGGAGAAAGTAGTTTCAAGTCCTAACTTAAATATACCCACGTTACAGTGAATTGGCTATTGAAATATAACAATATGCGGTGTATTTCTATTAAGCCTATCTAAAGAAAGCGAGAAATCTATTTAAAAATCATCAATTTACAATAATAATGTAGTTCACAACCTTTTATTACGAACCGATGGTATTCTGAAAATCTCTAGTCTAATTTATGCTCATTTACTAAACATATTTCAACTCCTGTATATATCGTTATATTGTAATATAATATATGAAGTAACACCATTTAACGTTTTCAATAAACAAGCTAACTATTTAAATTTAATTGTTGTATAGCGGCAAGTCAAAGCATGAAATGAAATGTTGCTTTACGTCTCGTTAAAACATCATATTATCATATTGAGACAGTAACCTCAGAGGGAGATGAGAAACAAGATGCACAGCGAAAGGAAGAGGGTACCCCAGGGAATCCGGGAATCCATTCTCTTTAATGCTCAGAGTATGTAATCCAATACATAGACCTGTCCGCCTTGTTGAGCTGTGTGGCATCGCATAGAGCCCCTTCGCATAGAGCTACCTCCTGAGCCCTATGCGTACGCATAGAGCTACTCGTGGAGCTCTGTGCGAAGGGGGCTCTATGCGGGAAATAGGATTTATACTATTTCGCAAACTTGACCAGCGAAGCTCTATGCAAACGGTAGGCATAGCCAAACCGCATACTGCGCCAATACTGATAATGAAGGGTACACTATATCTGATGTGCAGTTCTTTTCTTTCATTGTAAATGCATTGCCGTGATGTTACTTGTATTCTCGCTGAGCGTTTTAAAATATAATAATTATATGAAAATGCGTCGGCTGTTTACCCATTGTTTACAAATGCTGCACTGGTGTCAGAATTTTTTAAATAAATCACTTATTTACATGAGTTCACATTTTCTTTGCAAGTGTACATATGAAAACTACGCGAACTATGGATTTTGATTAAAAACGGTATACAACGAAGAAATATATGGCAAGCGGAAATATATCTTTAATCCAGAGAGATATCTCTAAAAGGTAGAGAGATATTTCTCAAACAAACAAGATATCTCTCTAAGAATAGAGATATCTCTTTAACAACAGAGATATCGCTCTCAGAATAGAGATATCTCTCTAAATTACAGAGATATCTTGTTTTTGAATAAATACTAATTCCGCTTTCCATAGAAATCAGATGTAAACTTACTTTTTCGCGCGTGCTAGACTCTTCCAAAATGCGTCGGACGGGTGACCGACCGATTCGCCACTGACCCGAGGCGCTCTCGGCAGGCCGGGTCCGTACCCGGCGCCCAGTCTCGACAGTGATGAGCAAAGTACAAAAGGTTCAATTAAATTGTGTTTATAGTTACTAGACATGCTAATTCTTGCACGTTTATAAGTTTGAGAAGGGATACAACTCTGTATTTACAGAGTTAGGGTACTTAGCCTTCCGATGCTACAGCTATGTCACTACACACATTCAAGCATCTGCTGCAAGCTTCAAGGATCGGCGTTAACAGTTGCTGAGAGCCTGAGATATGAGTGATATGACATGTAGTACCACGGGACGTACGGGGCGTATGGACAGACGAACGGACGGTCATGAGCAAATCCATATGTAACCCCACCCCCTCACTCAAGAATGGGGTATACTAATCATTCTGAGTAAGTTTGATGAGAATCGATGCGGAATTGTGTCCCCTGGCCTATTCACAAGCACATAATGGACTGAAGATCGGGTTAAAAATGGGAGCTGTATGCGCAGCGAATGTCGATACCACCCCCCAAATCAGAGGTACATGCGTTTCGCATAGAGCTTCTTTTTCAACACTGGAGCACCATGCGAAACGTTCGTTCGCATAGAGCTACATGGAAGGTCTATGCGAAACACTCGTTCGCAAAGAGCTCCATTGGAGCTCTATGCGGTTGGTAGCTGTATGCGGTCTAACAAAGCTGGCCTAGTTAAAGCTGTATGCGGTCTAACAAAGCTGGCCTTGTTAAGGTCTCCTTTTCTTTTTTTTTTAGAATCTCTTTTTATATTTTCTAAACACAACACTTGGGTTACAGGCTTTGTGGTGGAATTTGTTACTTCGGTTTACTTTAAACATTGTGAACACGTGTGACAAAGAACACTTTGTAAATAGAACAATTTAAAAATACGTACCTTATAGTGATAAACCAGAACGAACAAAACATTTAGTTTAAACTATTTCATTTCTGACGTATGCTGGTATATTGAAATGTCTTTAAATGTCATAACTAAATATTCGATAGTAAATACTTCTTTAAAAAGGGTCGGAGCGACAACAAATTATCTGTATCTTCCTCATCAAAAGAATGATTGTAAACAGCGTGTACATGTTTTCAGGTGGCTAACGAGAAAAACAGATTTGACATGTGTATTTAATCTCAATTTTCCAACACTCACTGATCTTTTAAAGTAAAAATGTTAATCGAAAAATGGAACACAAAACATAAAGTAATGAACGTATTCATACAGTACTGCATACTACAGTAACCTCATTCATGAATATAATGTTTCACGGATGAAACCACTTTAAAATTAGTTCGGCTTTCATCGAAAATGTCGCCATAATTATATCGAAAATGTTCCACCATACCTACGTGGTTAGCGCTGTTCCTTAGTGAGCCTTAGATAGTAAGGTAGATCCCCATATGGACCGTGTGTTTTAACTTCTTTAAAACAGCTATTTAAACTGAGGTATCCGCATAGGATCATATGTAAAACAAATCACACACGCACTTCAACTGCATAGTACCGCAAAACGACTTAAGGGACTATAAACCTTATTACTACACACATGCAAACCCGCAGCTAGTTTTGGTTTAAACAATATCTATGTAACTTGCATATATGTAAATAAAAAGTGTTAATAATTATCTAAATAGGTCACAGCCAGTTGCTTGTTCATATTACTAATTTTTCATAATACTGCACAAATATTATATTTAAATCTATGTAGAACAACAAAGACAAATTGAAAACTTCCAATTATATTACCTTTCCTTTTAATCTATGCAAGCACATTTAAAGTCAAACTGATAGGGATTAATAAAACGAAATAATGTCTGATAACAACACTTGGGTTGGCGCCGTGGTACAATGGTTAACTAGCATCGCGGCTAAGTAACACAGGGATCGCGTATTTTATCCCAGCCAGGACCGAATAACGGTTAATTATCAAAATGTTTTAAAGGTATTTCCTACCGTCCCAGTGGTTCTGATGAGACTTAAACCGAGGTCCCCACATACAATCAATGCACAACAAACCACGCACCCAACATGGTACACACGTTATGACCAACCATTCTATGTTGATATGGTGGAAGGACTATATATGCACTTTCGAATTACACGCACGCACGCACGCACGCGTTAGCACACATGCACACAGGCATGCACGCGTGAACCCGCACGCACGCATACACGCACACAGATAAAACGACTTCAAGGTTATCATATATCACTTCAACTTCCATCTCTTGTAATTAAAATGATTGAATGGCATTTTAAATGTGAACGGTACATTATATTTAAACCGTTACCAAATGGAAAACCTTTACTAAATATTCATATATATTTGGCACGAACACCCGTTGTGTTTTGATACAGAAGCATATTTCGTTAGAACTGAATTGTAACGGCTCACCAACACTTCAAGGTCTCACTAAACAGTTATTTCCCTTGCCAGTCATGGTAGAACTTTCTGGAGCTTAAAAAAAAGATCTGTGCAATTCGGTTCTTGTTTTCTTCTTAAAATGTGCAAATATTTTCTCTTTTTTTGTTGCAGGTGACACGAATGGGACAAGTTCATGATTTCATACAGGTTAGGATATGCCTGAATGTTTCTGAGCCCAGATCTGAGAATCTAATACTGGGTAGGGATACATTTGAAAATGTCAGTGAAATGGACAAATTCAAGAGGGTCTCTTCAAACTATTGATATTAAAAAAAAAAGCAAATTGGTCAACCCCGTGTTTTTTGCTGGATATTTCGCGCAACAGACATCAGG
>JAWPHD010006740.1:0-2500 GCA_037043455.1 Cyrtodaria siliqua | reverse complement strand
CAAGTGGGATCGATGTATCAATAACTTATTGAAAACGGTTTTCTATTACCCTACTTAATGTATATATATTTAAATGGACAGGAACGAATTCATTGAATATATGATAAAGCAAAGCATACGGAAGGACGAGTATTAAAACTAACTAAATAGAAGCATGACAACCTATTTTTTAAAATAAAAACGGTTAGGAAAAATTTCGATCGGATTTTTTCTTTCTTTTTTCTTTAGAATTAAAGTGTTTTGAAAGTACCAATGTTAGGATAACTGCAACTCTAAAGTAAATGGAAGATATTAAAGATTATATACAAACACTCCCTCCTTGCAACAATGATTTTACATGGAAAATCCATATCAAAAAAATGTATTGGTTGTAAAATATTTATATTAATTTTGAACCTCAGCATTTTAAAGGGACCGTGTGATATTTGGAGGCATTATGGGTACCAATATACAAATAAGAACACAATCATCGTACGGTGTTTCTGATTCATAGCAATGTGCATAATATACTTAACTAGGCCCCATGGTCTGTGCGATTTAATTAGCGTTAATGAAATGGATTGGTCTAACAGACATAGACAACTCGGCTAATTTTTGACAATTTATTGTAAACATCTTTAATATTATTTTATATGATTCTTGTATTGTGATCGAAGTGCACTTTAACTGAGTTACATGTGAAACTATTTGCAAAATAAACAACATTTAAATTAATATTTACAATATAGTAACAAAAACAACCCAGTCTCGAGTTTTCAAGACCAACTATTTTCATAAACAATAACTAAACCGAAGATAACATACAGCTTAGTTTAATGCGCGTGCTCATTACATGGTGGAAGTGGCGTAACCACGTATTACAGCATTACGGCAGTGTATATTCCGGAGGTCGTTTTGCATTCGGGGGGGGGGGGGGGGGGGGGGGGTATGAACTGTTGGGGAGTTTGGTGGAACTGAATCCCATTATTATAGTTTTATTTGTATTTGGATTGACACCGTTCTCTCTTCTAGATCGCCTCCATTTCCTGAAGTTAAAAGCTGTGATTTATTTACCACTACAATTGTATTTTCTCTTTATATGTTTACGAATTGTATTTAAAGTCCCTATTTCGCCATCTACGCGCACATTTTACAACAGATATACACCTTTTCTAAACCTACTGTCGATGAGGTATATATATATATATACATTTTTATATGACCTGAACACCCGGACAGAGTTTTGATAAACGGTCGTGTATTGTAATTTTGCCGTTATTTGGCGGGTTAGTTTCTTTAAAAGGGTTTTAAAGGAAACACAAAACCACATCTGGCCCCTTTAAAGAGGCCCCAATCCAAAAACTTTCGTTCGTAATTTCATTATAATGACAAGGTTAATGTCAATTGTTTTTGCGTTTTTTATCACTCGAAACCCAGAATAGTTATTTAATAAAATTTAACCCTGTTCTTGATAATATTCTTATTTTTTGTCAAAAATGTTGTTTTATATAAATGGGAGATAACTCTGATACTCTGATACTTACTTTGAATCACACATAATAAGTGAAAAACAGCAGTTATCAAATGCTTCACATTATAAAATAAACATTGTTTCTTCAAGCTAGACATGCAAATCCGTGCTAAACTTATTTCTTTCAATATATGATTATCTAAGAAATGAGCTTTCGATCTTCATAACTGTTCGTTCAATAACATTATACCCAAATTGCAGTCAGTCGATATAGTTCACAGAATATTAATAACTTAAACACATACTGTGTAACAGCGACATATGATCGTAGTTAAGATACATTCTGAGTGAGTGTGGAAATTAACATTATTTTGACATAATTGTAACCGGGTACATGTAAATGGTGAATAATCGAATCCTAACCGTATGTCCTCGATAGCTCAGTGGTTAGAGCCCTGATACGGTAAACCAGATACCCTGGGGTCAGGTCCCGGTTGAGGAACACTTTTTTCACCACCTGTTATATAATGATTCTGACAATTAAATCAACTTCTCAGTAACTTTTTGGAAATATTTACGATGTGTGGGGTCAATTTTCTGTCTCGATTTCCGTAACAACCCCACACACCGCAACTACCTACTCACAAACGTCCAGCCACACCAACCTCACCAACGCCTACATATATAGTTTACCACAATTATTTATACAGATGCGCATTTTAATACGGGATTAATCGCTTTCCAAACTATTGTTTCTTTCTGCACTTTAATTCGAGATGTCTAACTGTCGTTATCCACTAGTATCATATGAAACAAATGATACAATGTCCCCTCAGTTTTATAAACGATGATTATTAAACCTAAACTCGATCAATAAAATAAATCGTAAACTTGAATCAGATCAATAAATAAAACACATATTATAGTTAAAATGAAATATAAATATAATAATTGATTTCGATCTTTCAAGGCGGTTTGATGACGTAATCAATACGGTAATTCGAGATGCGATTCCATAAAACTTGCGAATGCATTGGTCCCCTTGCATAC